>JAULBM010296040.1:0-15247 GCA_032357055.1 Geukensia granosissima | reverse complement strand
GTGACATGCCAACTGCTTGCCATCTTTCCGCTATACTTAATTTTCGCCTAACCATTACTTTTCCAGCAACTATGCACTATATAAACTTCTTCAACTTAAAATTGACAAACATGCCTTGTGTAATTACGTATCAAACTAACTGAAAACCGGTTTTTACACAACACAAAATAATCGATTGATGACGTATTGCATGTCAAATTGAAGTATGTGGGGCAAAACCACATGTTATAAATATAAATTTTAAAAAAGACATTTACAATATAAATAAGGCTGCGCTTAATTTTTGTCGGAGTGTTTATAACGTCAAATATCCTTTGGTTTTATTAGTTTCTGAAATAATCAAAAGTTTGTTAATTACCATGTTCCGGGTGATCTAAAACATTGTGTAAGCATCTGTTACTCGGAGTGAATTCATTCTGTTTCATATTAATGTTTCAAACCTGTGATCAAATTAAATATGCCAAACCTATCATTGACTTCAAGAGTTATCTGCCATAAATCAGGAGTTCATCCTTTTCTTTTAATAATTAAAAAAAACCACAAAACCAGAAATTGTTGACGGTTTCTCTCATTCATATTCATGATAATTGAATTGGAAAATTGTCACGTGATCACTATTTGGCATTATTCCTATTTTCAAGGCAATATATTATCTATTTACAGTTTTATGGAAATTCTTTTACGGAAATTTCGAATTCCTTATACATCTAGTGATGTTACAACAGGGTTGGATTTGTTTTGATTTGGGTTTTGGGGGAATCAAGTGTTCTGTTTGCTTTTTTTGCGAATAAATCTTTAGTAATTTATTTATGCTGACATCCATGGTTAGCTTCCCTGCCGCTTGGAAACAACAGAGGCAGTTTAAATGCATAAATGTACGTTTTAGATAAACTGATAATATCAGGTAAAGCTTATTTTATTGTGTTTTAAAGTCACTACAGTAAAAAACAATTGACCATTTAAAAATACATTCGGCTTTCTGTAAGTACGACTTGTATATCTAATTTGGCTTTACGGTAATTCTTCGTTTTTCCGACATCGATTCTGAATTTATCACATTAAGTTAAACTACAATTTATAAAAACGTTTTGTTTTCTTTTACAGTTGTTTTGACGATTTTGTTGATTTCTGGATTGGTTCACATTCAGGAATGAGCGATTTGTATTTATTGTGGGAACCTCGAGTTTATTTGATGGAAATCTAATGTTTTTTACGTGAAAAAGCGTGGTTTCAAATTTCTAAATCAGCCCCGCAGCTTCTTTTCATAATGAATTCTTTAGTTGAATAATCAAGCCCATGTGGCAGAAATGGGCTTTTTCAGTAATTCTCTGACATTTTACATAGACTGTTAGAGGTCCTACGCCTCAGATTTTCATACGACCATGGAAACTCGAATTTCGCACGTACGAGACGTTCATTTATGGCTAATAGATAATCGGTATTGTTTGAGTTATATTTTAAGCCTCGCATCTTGACTACATCAAATGAAAAAAAAATGTTTAACGAATATATGTTGTAAATCTAAGCAGGGACATGGACGCCATCTTGGATATGTAAATTAGCAAAGTGGTCATGACTTCTGGATATGACCAATCTTTACAAAGATATTTGCGAAATGCAATCAAATCAAATATAACGGCAGTCTTTTGTGTGTATATAAAAACACTAATGCAATATCTAGATAAACAATACAGAAGGGTATTTCAAACTAACGCTGAAAATACTTGGAATTTGTTTGGTCTATGAATTTTTGCTGATGCTTAGACGTGTTAAAGGTTTGTTCTTTGGAAAGGAACGGACTGTTGTGAGGTTTAGTCTTTCAAATATTTTGATAAAAAATCGAAGATACAAAAATCACAACTGCAAACTTAAATCCAGGGGACAAACAGAGCTTCTCCAAAACGAACAGCAACAAAACAGCAAACTAAAGCTTTGAGCAACACGAACTTTTTTAACGAAAAAGTAGGGGGTTTTAATACATATTTTATTGCATGCATTTGAAAAAATCTGGAGTCTAAGCTATTCATTGGTCCTTATGCTGTATTTATAAAATATACATAACATTTTACCAGATTTTGGCCTGCAATTTTATGTCCAATAAGAGTTGGATTTTTACCATATTAATTAAATGATGACACCTATATTATCAGTTCTTCTAGAAATTTGTTGTAGTCTGCATGACATTCTCCTTGTATCTCGTATAGAATCATAAATATCCTACTAAATACTAATTTTTATATTTGTTAATTCGTTTTTTTTTCATATGAGCATTCGGTTGACACGCCCGTAAAAAAATATTAATTATAAAAAGTATAAAGATTGACCTTTAAAATGTAGAAAATAGATAAATTTTTAAAAAAAAAGCTATAATTACTGCAATTCGACAGATATGTCAACTTCGTCCGGTCTAAATCTTGCTTAACAACACAAAATACTTCATTACGAAATACAATTGACACAATGGAATAATCATTTGACGCATTTGTGCACAATCTCGGCTTAGTCGACCCTAAGTAATCAACCCTTTATGGTTTATTTTTATTGTTTTAGTATTTCTTGAGAACGGATCTAAACTTGACCCTGTTACATTTAACATTTTATCAAACCGTCCTGATGAACTGTTACTATCACGATTTGTAACGTAATTACTTCGTAGAGGAAATATTTTTTTTTGCAATTTATAAATAGCAAAATTAAAGACTGCTTCAGCGTATACACCTCTTTACATTGCTTAAAGCATTCATTTATTTTTAAGACTTTCTTAAACAGGATAAAAGTCCTGACACAAGAACAACTCAAATACGGCATGTTGCTCCTTGGCTGTCACGTCAGATAGGTGGCATCATGTTCCTTTCGGCCGGTGTAGAATATCCTTTTCTAGAAGAACGAAATTAAATTTGTTTGTTTTATAACGTACTGAACAATTTTGCCAAGATCTGATTTGAATCTTATTTAGAGTTCTTGTGTTCGAAAAATTGGCAGTTATACAATTGGTGTCAAGCAAATCTGACTGTGATTTCGAAAATTGAGTCGAGTCGTGAAGGCAATGTTAAGGTAGACTTTCCCACTGAGCATATGTATGAAAAAGAGAATTATGGCAGAATTTCCTAATTTTGCAAACATTTGAGAACGAATTGTCATAACTATGTACCTTTTCTCTTTAACTTTAGATATCAGCTCTATCTATGAAAAATGGATATGTTCTTATTTTAATCACATATATTTTAATCTACAGTGTATTCCAATTTTTCTTGAAAATAAGAATTGAAAACTTTAAAGACGGGATAAAACTCTTTCAAATTTTAATTACAAATAATTCACTTTTACTTTGAACATTTTGTTTTGTACCACGAAAACGAGGACGGTGACCCCCAAACTTTATTTAATTTTCTGAATGCACACTATAAAAGCTATCTTTACAATTTTTATTTCAAAATTTACTCTGCTTGTTTTTTTTTTATCTGCAAAATGTTTATTTTCCCTGTATAAGCTTTGTAAAATAAGCTGTTTTGTACTACACGAAGACGGTGACATATATATATATTTGGTTTTAGTTTTTGAAATGCCTTGATGCAGAATTCATTTCGCTAGAGTATTAGAAATACTATATGTGGTAAGTTTTAGTAATGATCTTTCTTCAGCATCGTTGGTATCCGTCTTTCTTATCTTCCTTGTCAAATTTGTCGGATCAGTCAAAAAATTGCCATTCAAATACTTAATATGCACCTGCTAGAACTACTCCCAGGTTTCTGAAGCTGTTATCTGTCTTTTTATCAACAGATTATTTAATAATTTCTATTTCCATATTATTCGTACTTAAAATGATATTGCATCAATTCAGTGCAATAATATGAATGGTCTGAAGATTTATTAACTGATTTTTAAAAAGCAGGATGAGCTTTAAAAATAAAATACAATGGCATCACTCCCTTTTATATCTCTTTTTTGGAAAACATATACATATATTTAGAATATAGGAATGTTTTCACGAAAATATTTGTTAATTATTATCGACATTACTATATAAACAAATTTTTATTCAAAACTGTCAGTTTTTAGTTTTGCTAGGCAAGTTGTTATACAAATGCCGCATTTTTTAAAGAATTTTGTAACGATAGATCGACATTCTCTACTATAATATATTTGTGTAAAATGAGTAACTTTCAACAATAAAACACTAGTTTATGCCCTTTTTAGGGAAAGTTTGCACGGGAGATTAAGAAATAAGGTAAAAAGTACAAATGGTTTTCAAACACACGATTCTGCAGTAATATTCTCTAAAACTATTCCTTAATTGTGTAGAACAAAAATTTCAGTTACCACTTTAAGGGATAAAGGCACTACATCTCTACTTTTGGTGCCTTGTGAACATACAGACGGGGTTTCATAAGCAAAGATTAATTGTTCAGCGGATAACTGGACAATTAATCTTTGCTTATGAAACCCTGTCTGTAAATACAGCGGCAAATATTTCATGCATATTCAGGACGTAAACCCTGCTTTGCAGTAGACCGAGCCCGATTTTTAACGTGCTAGTTCACGAAAGCAACAGTCCACAGGAAGACGTGCCACTTTACCAAGACACATTTTTCTGACCTGAACCGACCAGTCTTTGCTCTTTATCTAAATGCTGCGTGCTTAGCAGAGAAGCAGCAAATACCAATTTAATTGTCTTTGTTTTGACCTGGCCGGGAATCAAACCCACGACCTTCCGCACTCGAGGTGAGCACGCTAACCATTACAGCAGCGTCTCATAAGCAAAAAAAATAAAAGGCGAATATAATGATAAGATCATTTTTATGTTCTGGACCATGCATGAAATGACAGTTTATCTGGTGCTGGTGGAGGTCAAATATTACGCTGTGGTTAAAAAAACCGACTAATTAACCCATTTACTTCATTTGTCTCTTTATGATTTATAATGTGAAGATGGAATTCACATAACCATCAAATCATAATAATTTAATCTTTAGGGGGAAAAATGAAGTATATATAAATTTTATCGACATTAAACTGCATTGCTACTTTAAAAACTTTATTGACTTTTATTACAGACAAAATATGAAATTTTATTAATAAAGTTGACTTATATTCTATAACACTGAAGCGCGACATTTATCGATGAAAACGTGCGATTTTGAAACTGATTATTTTAATGTAAAATATAACATAGAGAGGTAATGTGAAAATGTTAGTGCTAAGGAATATTGGAATTCTGCAAGATGAGTTACGGCGCTGAGTTAAAATTTAAACGATATATAACATGACATACCTCATAGTTGAACTTTCGATATTTTTACTTAAGATATGATAAATTTTGTTTGGTGTACTTTAACAGTCAAGAACATTACCAAAAAGGAAATGTTTCTTAAATTTGCATATGCTTATTAAATAAAAAATGTAGAAAGTTCTAATTTTAATTTGATGACAAATTCTAACCATCCTTTCAATTTACTTAACAAATTTTGAAAAGAATTTGACGTAATTTGCAAAAAATGTTGAATTCTAATGTCTAAGGTAAGGAAACTTCATTTGGTTACTTGAAAAATCCGAGCATAGAAATTTGATTGGACTTTTGGATTTATTTAAAATCTTAATTATCTTTAATTTCCATGCTCAGATTTTTCCCCTGACAAGTTTAAAGCGTTTTAGGTGCCATTTGACCTTTCGTGATTTCTTTCATATATGGTAGTAATATATAATTATCGCAAAACTATTGCAACAAACGACTAATAAATCCATTTGAATCATTTGTCTTCTTATAATTTCAAAACGTGAAGATGTTGTCGAAACAATTAAATACTAGTTTTTTTCTTCAAAACAAAATGTTATTCACTCAGTATCTACAGTTACTTCAAAGGTATTAAAATAAAGTAAACTAGAAATAAAAGGATGTGAAATGCTTAAATTTCACTGCGTAAGAAGCGCTTCTCTTGATTTACCTTCATCAGGTACGCTCAGGACCCAATATGGGAAAACAGGTAATTACCTGCAGGTGCGTGGAGAGCTTCCTTACCGTTTTACAGTAATTAAGACTATCCAAATCAAATAAATTGATACAGACTTAAAAAAGTTGGAGAGATGTAAACTGTAACTTTCAAACATATCAACAGGATTAAATTATATATAATAGTGTAAACACAGTATGTGGATTGAATTTGACGTCATAATAAGTCATGCATGGTGTTTGATTTGTAAAAAGAATTAACGTATTTGGGCATTTTTTTTTCCTGTTTGATTCGTTTTCTTTCTGATATTGCAGCAGTGACGTATTTAGTAAATAGACGACATACAGCTAATAGGATAACTATCTGCAAATGATAATTATATCAAATTAGTTGTTTTATTAAACCCCACACAAAATAGATAAACGCATTGAAAGTTCGTTACCATTTGATCATATAAGGTTATCAATTTCTGAATACCCAGATGTTGGACTGAACAATTAGTTCTTGGTCGTATAAAGGTCTTTAATGTTAAACGTTTCTGTACATCGAGGACAGCTTTCAATCATTTCTGTATTGAACGATATTCAGGAAAATTTATTAAAATTGCAATTTAACCGGACATATTTTTTGCACTAAAAGCGGTTTTATACCAACATAAGAAGAAATATACGTTTCATAAACCGAGTCTCTCACGTTTTGGTTATTATCTCTTATAACAATCACAAACTGAAAGGGGAATTTAGAATTTTTACCGGCAACCGAATCGTTGTTAAAAATATCACAGGTGTCGTTGATTGTCCTGTGCTTATGTGAAAATTGTTGATTTTTGTGAAAAATGATTTCCGACAATATCTACGCTTTTGCATTTAAGGTACCGCCAAGCTTATTTTAACTGACATAAATATAAATTCAAATTCAAAGCTCCGTTTGGAACATACATGATATAAGGATGAGAAGACTGACTTAGAACAAACACATAGGAAATCAAATCAAAATCAAAATTAAATAAAAGAAAAACAAAAAAGAAAATCAATAATGTACAGTAATACCAGAGGTCAGCTTTGTTGGTTATGGGACATATTAAATGTGTCACTTGACTAATAGATCTCTTAACGACGTGCAAGTCGCTAAATCATTTGCGAGATCTTTTACAGATTTCTTTGTCTTTGTTACTCATTAACTACATAAAACTTTTACTATCTGATAATTTTGAAAAATTTTCATTATTTTAGAAAAAAAGAATTTCTAGCAACATTACATTTATTACATTTAATTGATTGATTGATTGTTGTTTAACGTCCGGTGGCAAATATTTCATGAATATTCAGGACGGAAACAAGTTAGCAAACAATACATCAATATGTAGACTGTAACAAAGGCACCGATAAGGGAGGGATTTTTAGACTACCACTGTAAAAATTGCGGGTTGGATAGGGGCGGGAAATTTAGCCTTGTAACTGGCCGCCTTCGGACCACTCAAAAAGAGCTGTTACAAGGGGTCTTTAGCGTGCTTAGGGCGTGGCAATTCCCAAACACAGGGTGTCTTTTTACAGCTCCCTCCTAAGGTATTGTGAATTTATACATCCCCCACAATCAGGGACGCCCCTTTTAGAGGACTAGAGCCTCAAGGACGGAGATGGTGTGCAAAATTTCAGCCATATTGTGACAGAAAAAAAGGTAAATTTAATTTCACTAAATAACATAAACAGTAAGGGCTCATTTATACTTCGTCGTGCAATTGTCATATGACATCTTGCGACTGTCACTCAAACATTGCGTGACTAACGCACGATGTCATGCGATTTTACCTGAGATTCAAAATTTAAACCAATTACAACAAGTATAAACAACCAGCAATTTTCGTGCGACATCTCACGACTGTCGTGCGTCAGTCGCACGATGATCACTTTGGAAGTATTAATGAGCCCTAAGACATTTGATGTTCAAACATACCGGTACGTTGTTTATTTTCAGATAAAAGTAGTCCTAAAATGAAGACTAAACTGTAATATATTTGAGGAATTAGAGATCAAGTGTTCTTAATTTTGAAGGAGTTTGACTTTAGACTAAAAAGTCCTGACTACTATTGAAGATTTCCAAACTTTTTTCTTGTTGCTTGATGATTCTGAGCTGGCTTTTTATGCACCATTCCAAAAAGTGATTGAAAGTTATCAGTCAAACTAAAACTAAAAGTCTCAAGACAAACAAGTGTAGACTATAGCCATAATTTCATTTGAACAGAAGACACACAGTCACAATAACGCACAAGACTACTGTAGCAGTGCAGTCTGTCTTTAGAGCAACCTTTTTTGTAATTAAAAAAAAGTCTTTCAAGATAGGTGGTCTCCAAAAAGAGGTTCTTCTGATATAAATTACAGAGTTGCCACACTTTATTCTTGGTCTGAAAATTTTCAAAAACTTGTCATTTTAATCAAATTTTAAAAAAAAGCATTCTTTGCAGTATATTACTCCAAAACAATTAAGTTAAATACTGTTTCTTCCATTTGCATGTTTCCCATGTAATGAGATAAATTTGCATAACATCACTTCTGAGCCAATCAAAAAGAGCTTTTAGATAGCATAAGGTAAAATGGTCTAGCAAAGGCTATAATTGGTTAGAATTATAAATCAGTAAAACTTTCAAGTTACAATTCCACAAGTAGATGATTATTGGGTTTCATGGATGGTTTTTTGGTGTCAGGAGTGGGATAAAGAAGTATTATATTTTACCTAGAACATGTTTCACTGGAACCAGATGGTTCAAATTTACATATAGAAAGTCATTCCTGTGTAAAGAGAGGGAGAGGGGGTGAAAAGGGGTAAAATACCTGTAATTTATCTCTGCCATCTTGTATCAGTTGCTCGATAACATGTTTTACATGGCTGGGATCACTTATGTGAACATTTGGCTTGTTGAAAAAATCCATCTGAAAATATTAAAAAAAGGAATTTAGTTTAAAAGTTAATTATTTCCACCACACACATTCTTGATAAATATCAGTTATTCCAAATAATAAATACTGTGTATTTTCCACTGTTTCCTATTAGGCCAGTTTGAGTTTATCTTTAGATTCTCAACTCAGCTGGCATTAAATTCTTCATAAATATTTTTTCCAATGTTTAAAGTTCCAGCATGAATATCAAATTCTGCAATTTTTGTCTCGACATGAAATCTGCTTAAAATTGACTTAATACTTTAGGTAATGTATGGTTTATCAATTGTAATTCACTAGATGAAAAAAAATGAAAACCGAAAAACCATAATCTGATCCCCATGTTACCCTCCATCATTTTGCTTTGAAGTGAAAGAAAATCTAAAACTGACCTTGATGTGGCCAAAACAACACTGAAACAAATATGTGTATTCTATACTTTCCAACTTGCATATGTGGTCACCTCTATTTAGCAGCCTCTTGATTTTAAAGACCAGCAGTTTTATTCCATATTATTAAGATATAATCATGAATAAACTTTACTTAAGAGGTCTATTGTCTTAAATGGACACTTGATTTTTTTCAAAGGGTTACCTCTAAATACAAGATTCAATATACATGCATTGTGTAATTTCCAGTATGTACCAAAATACATAAGGGTATTGGGGTTAACAAATAATATTCATCACCAGTGTTATTAAATCCACAAGACAAAACAATAAACCGCCATATGTTTTATTTTTTCTAACTGAGAACTGTTATACAACCTCAAATTAGTTTGATTCAAAATTTCTTTTCCATGAATTAACCAACCAAAGAAAGTGCCTTTACTTGTGGATCCACTAAAATTGAGGTCAAGGAAAATAAATGAATTCACGTTATTTTTTATGTTCTTTTTTATGTTCGGGCAGATATGGCCTTTAATATAGTACAGATTATTTAAATCAATAACCTACCCCCTTACACATAGTTCTTTTTAAAGTCCTTTTCTCACTAAAATAGTACAAGTATATCAAATTACCTTGTTATCTTTATATTTTCAGAAAAAAATATCTTATTTTCAGAAATTTGAAAATGTACTTTCACTTTCTAAATATTCTTGTACTTTTACTTTCAAACTTGTTTATCATGTTTTTATCATGTTTAAACATATTTACCATTAACCTACAAAAGAGGCACTGTCCATTTCTTATAATGTACAGAGAAATGCAAAAGTATTTGGTCATTGTTGTTTCGTAACCACATTTTTTCAAAAAAATTATTGTGAAGTGGTTTGTTATCCAATAGCAATAAAATTTGCACCATTAAACAGAGAAAAGTTTACAGTATCATTGTCTTTTGACATAACTTTCTGATTAGCAGATTGAAAGAAGCTATAATTTAATATGAGGTCAGGTCGTTGGACACAATTTTGAAAGAAGACCACCCAACGACTATCCCACCAAAGTTTGGTCAAAATCGGCTGAGTGGTTTCAGAGGAGAAGATTTTTTTGTAATTGTGAACGGACGACAGATACCAAGTGATGAGAAAAGCTCACATGGCCTTTTAGGCCAGGTGACCTAAAAAACCCAAAACCTGAAAAAACCAAAATCTGACCCCATCCTACTCTTCATAATTTTGCTTTGAAGTGGAAGAAAATCTAAAACTGAACTTGATCTGGCCAAAAATACACTGTAGTAAATATGTGCATTCTATACATTCAATCATGCTTTTGTGGTCACCTCTTTTAAGCAGCCTCTTTATTTTAAAGACCAGCAGTTTTATTCTATATTATTAAGATATAATCATGAATAAACTTTACTTAAGAGGTCTATTGTCTTAAATGGACACTTGTTTTTTTTTTTTTTTTTCAAATGGTGACCCCTATATTCATGTTTGTCTGTATATGCATTGTGTAATTTCCAGTATGTACCAAAATACATAAAGGTATTCAGGCTTACAAAATAAAATTCATCATAAGTGTTATTAAATCCAGACTGGCTCGGTGGTGTAATGGTTAGGTGCTCATCTTGAGTGAGGAGTGTTGTGGGTTCAATCCCTGGCCGGGTCAAACCAAAGACATTTAAATTGGTATTTGCTGCTTCTCCGCTAAGCACGCAGCATTTAGGAGTAAGAGCAAAGACTGGTCGCCCTGAGTCAGAATAATGTGTCTGGGTAAAGTGGCATGTCTTCCTGTGGGCTGTTGCTTTTGTGAGCTGGCACACTAAAAATCCGACTCAGCATGTTGGTCTAGTAAAAAGCAGGTTTTATTCATCATCACTCATCATTGATATGCTCTTGTCCTGAATATGCATGAAAAATTTGACACTTGACGTTGAGGACCATTCAATCAATCAATTTTAAATCGACAAGACAAAACAATAAACAGCAATATATTTTTTTCTAACAAGACAAAACAATAAACAGCAATATATTTTTTTCTAACTGAGAACTGTATACAACCTCAAATTAATTTGATTTCAAAATTTCTGTTCCATAAATTTACCAACCAAAGAAATTGCCTTTACTTTTGGATCCACTAAAATTGATGTCAAGGAAAATAAATGAATTCACATTTTTTTATATTCGGGGAATATGACCTTTAAAATAGTACAGAATTATTTAAATCAATAACCTACCCACTTACACATAGTTCTTTTTAAAGTCCCTTTCTCACTAAAATGGTACAAGTATATCAAATTACCTTGTTATCTTTATATTTTATTTTCAGAAAAAAATATCTTATATTCAGAAATTTGAAAATGTACTTTCACTTTCTAAATATTCTTGTACTTTTACTTTCAAACTTGTTTTACATGTTTTTATCATGTTTAAACATATTTAAAATTAACCTAAAAAAGAAGCACTGTCCATTTCTTATAATGTACAGAGAAATGCAAAAGTATTTGGTCACTGTTGTTTTTCTCTATACATTTTGTAACCACATTTTTTTTCAAACAAAATATTGTGAAGTGGTTTGTTATCCCTTTTCAATAAATTTGCACCATTAAACAGAGAAAAGTTTACAGTATCATTGTCTTTTGACATAATTTTCTGATTAGCAGATTGAAAAACGCTATAGTTTAAACAGGAAGTTTTGTTTTTAGAGGTCCCAATTCCTATATACATCAGCAAAATTGTGACATCAAAGTTTAACTTTCTGTTTAAATCAGTTCTTTGAAACAACAAATTAAAAAATACAATATAATTTAAATAAGCAATAAAACTACAAGCTATTCTGGTTTTAATGGTATAAAATTTATCAAAATTTGAACAAGAAATGAATTAGCAATAAGTTCTTCAAATATAAAATATATAGTAAAAAAATGACAGTGACCGAATACTTTTTGTACCTCTGTCTCATCTTACAATAACAATTGCAAGATACTAACTATCTCCCCCCTCCAAATGACCTAAGTTTTGTAAGCATGAATATTTTTTGTCTTATATTGGTTTTATTAATTCATCAGTGGAAGTACAGAGACATCATATATTTCCATACTTGTAGCCAGGGGAGGTTCGAGGGGTTTGAACAAACCACCCCCCCCCCCCCCTTGAAAACCAATAAGCGCTATTAAACTCGCAATTCAAATTTAAGTCTGACTGTTTAAGTCTTAGGAGAAATGCAAAAACAGGACCTGGAAATGACAAGATTGCAGGATTTCGAACAAAATACCCCAGACCCCAAATGGCAAGTTGCTTCAAGAAGTGGTCGAACCCCCTTGAAAATTTCTGGCTACAGGCATGATTTCATAACATGGAATGGAAATCAAGGAAAATACTAGTACTCTGTTAAGACTTTATGGATACAATTATTGTTAGATCTAAAAATGGTTAATTCTAAATAACTGCAAGCTACTTGAACAATTTTACATACCAATTTTTCTCCCTTCATTTTGGTATCTGTACATGTATCAATGTTTTCAATAAAACTAATTTTTTTGTAGCCCTGCAATATTATATCATTATTGATCAAATCTATCTTCACCCCCTAAATCAAGTAAATAAGACATCCCTACTTTTAATCTGGATCAATCTAATGCTGTAATGAGGTGAATCCTATTATATATTTTTATTATATAGCCTCCATAATCTTATTATCATAAATAATATATGACAATAGGATTATTATACAGAAATACAGGATTCAATATAAGACCATCTCAAATAAATTTGTAAATTCTCACCTCCTACCAACCTTTTCTCTGAAAGGTCAACCAATTTTTTTTCCATTTTTTTCCCTAGAAAATAATTTTGATTTTGCTCATTTGATTATTTATCTTTGAAATAAAATTTAGATTTTTTTCCTGGTAATAAAATTCACGAAATGTTTTTAGTATTCAAAATTTCTGAACTGACTGTTTGTTTATTTCATCTTTGAAATACTTCCATTAGCCAAACAGTAAAAATATTTTTTCACCAATTTAAAAATTGACATAATCAGAGACATACACAGTGTGTAATCAAACCAAAAATATATTACCCGTACATTTATAATTATTTGTACAAGTGTTACATTAGTTTTATCTCAACTGCCAAATAAACAGGACCTAGTAAACTGGGAATTGGCAATTTGGGACACCAAAAACAATGATGATATGAACCATTGGGCATTTTAAAAAAGACAAAATAGACTTGGCAAACAGGGAATCCATAATTTAGGGTTTGGGAATGCTTCCCATATTTTCACATACAGAAAAAAGTTTTATTGGGTTAATAAATTTTTTAAACAGGTGTCCAATGCAGATGTTCTGATAGAAACAGTGCTTTTCAAGAAACGCCAATAAAATGTCTAGTTTAGACACAAAATTTCAAGTTAAGACTCTTTAACTGAATAATTCTTTTTAAACCATTAAAATATTTTTAACATTCACTCAATACTCCAAAGCACATGGTCCAATTGTACAAATATTGTGAATGTTTTTATGCTGGACATGTGTAAAAATAAGTAACCTCTCAAGTCCCAAGTCAAACAAATTGGTCCATGTGCTCAATTTAAAAGATATATATATGCATTTAAAAACTTCGCAGGGAAAATGTTTCCTCTTGGATTTTTCTTGGAAAATCTGACAAAAGTGTCTACCGAACATGTGCAGTGAACATCCTTAGTGACATCAATGTGTTACACATAATGCATTAAAATATTAACACATTTTAAAAACACGGCTCATTATTTAATAATTGAAATCTTAATTCTATTTAAAATTACCATAAATAAGAGTAATTATCAAGTAGATACATATACAGTGAAACCTGTCAACATCAAACTCTTTTGGACTTGAATAAATGTTTTAGACAGGTGTCCGGTTAAGGCAGGTTATAAACAAATGAAAACTTGTATAACAAGACTTAAGAAACAGTCTGGTAAAGACAGGTTTTTGGTTTTCTCAGTTTTTGTTTAGACAGGTTTCACTGTACTTGTATAATTGACCAAAAATCATTGATGGCAAAACTAGAGTAAATAAAATTGCATAGGCGACCATTATAACACTTGAGCAAATCCTGTTTTTACCTTAAGTTCAGTCTTGATGACACCTATATTTTCTCGAAGCCCTTTGACTCCCATAAAACATATCAAAACGGCATGACATGTTTAATGTCTTTTAAGAAATTTTTTGCTGGTTGACCTTTGGACCCGTCATGTAAAGCCAGTTTGAAGTCGCGTTTTTAAATTTTAATAGAAAAAAAAATATTTCATCAAATTTAATAATTTTGGATTCATTTTCTTTCTAAAATATTTTTACATAACATATTCTTTTCACAAGTAGATATGACTATTTTTACCTGTTTTATTCAAAGTGAAAGTAGAACATTGCTTTTCATTTAATACTAGATTTTGACTACGGCAGCATGTGATTGGTTGATTTAGTGAAGTGTAACCTGATTCTCTATCAGTCTAATAATCACTAAAGAAAAGGGGCAATGATATGTGAGTCTTGATATAAATCTGGTTGAATTCAGAAGCATTTCTTATTTACTGACGAGACTTTAAGCATGCAATATAAGATATTATATGTTATCTGACTTTATTTGGCATATATCCTCTTTTACAAGACAGATACAATATTGTACAAAGTGAGCCGAAGGCGAACCTTCTAAATATAGTATCTGTCTTTTCAAAGAGGATAGACACCAAACAAAGTCAGATTACATTAATATCTGAAGTTTTGAATCTTTGATTAAAATTCAGTAGCATGCAATATAAGATATTATATGTTATCTGACTTTATTTGGCAGATATCCTCTTTTAAAAGACAGATACAATATTTAAAAGGTGAGCTGTAAAAGACAGATTCAATATTTAGAAGTTGAGCCGAAGGCGAACCTTCTAAATATAGTATCTGTCTTTTCAAAGAGGATAGACACCAAACAAAGTCAGATTACAT
>JAULBM010296029.1:0-15247 GCA_032357055.1 Geukensia granosissima | reverse complement strand
GGCGCGAACTCACGCCGTATTGGTGATAGGTTACAATGATCTGTACAGGTAAGTTTAAATCAACTACCTAGACCACTCTGCCACCCAGGCCCCTGTATAAATAAAATATAAGTCTGATTCTTATCTAGAGTTGGTGTAACTCTTACTTCATAAACTATTGTTCATTAAAGGTAACTGTCAGTACTTCAGTGCTTTGAATATATATAATTTATAACATATTTAAGCACGCAATGACCACATTGAGCCTAACAAACTGACTACAAATATATGAACTTTACTGCGAGAAAGAGAAATAACTATGAGCTTATATATGATTCATATAAAATATATTATTTCAACCTTTAGGCAAATTACAATAAAAATGACCCTTACCAACCTGTGGAGCAAGGTTGCTACTGTCTAATAGTGGCATAGAAACTACTGGTCATCATTTGAACTCAATACACAAACAGGTTTCAAGTTCTGAAAATCAATACATAATATTCAATACCTGTTCTTTAGGATTAATACGGTAAAATATAATAACACCAATCGATGTACAAATTACATTATATTTCAGCTAAATAATTTCAACAGTAAATTAATCGAAATGAAATTAAATAATCACGCTGATATATTTGCCTCACATTTGTAACAGGTTCATTTACCGATACTTTCAGTTGTACAATACAAGTTTATAAAACTAATCAATTATATTTACATCGACAGAGATCAAGGTCAGGTGTACTCGTTTGGTTAAAAATGTAAATAAACCTAAGAGCTAATTATATGTATTTTCTTATTTTATAAATTCATACATATATTGAATGCAATCTTAATGTTTAACCTTATACAAGTAAATAAATAAAAGCAAGCAAGACGTCTTCATAAAAATAAATCGTAAAAGAGGAATGTTGTCTATCATACCGAACATACGCATTCATACAAGTAGAACTTTTAGTGTTGTAATAAGTGCTAGAAAATAATGTCAACTTACGTCAGATTGTCATATCTGTCTTTCAAAATACAAAGCAACTAGTTGACAACATCAGAATGTTATGAGATTTCAAAATGACCAACTAGACAAACATGTCCGACATTTTCCATATCGTTTTCTTTTCTAACAAAGGAAATCAAAGTTAGCGCGGAAAACCAATGCGCACCAATCAGATTATAGTAAGACGATCACAAGTTCATGAATAATTCAACACACAACTCCAAAAGAGAAAATCACGTTTTCAAGAATAAAATGACGCAAACTTCAAATATGTTTCAAATAAATTATTTTATTAGATAAATAGTATCGGGAAATTAAATGAAAGACGATGCAAATAGAAATTATAATTCACTTTATTTTATTAAGGAATAAATATGAAAATAAAGAGGCTGCCACATCTATACCATCTGTGACTAACATTGATTGTAGCTATACACCGGTTTTGTTTACTGAGTTATACGACGGGTGCCACTAGCGAAGCAGGAGTTGCTTACCCTTCTGCAGCACCTGAACTCACCCTAGTTTTTGTAGGGTTCGTCTTACTCCAGCTTTAGTTTTCAGTGTAATGTTGTGTATTCTGTTTGTCTTCAATTTCATTTTGCTCTCCATGTTTTTTTCTGTCTTCCCACTTAACAATTGCTGTCTGCCCCTTTGGTATCTTTTAATTCCTAATGCACAGAATAATTGCGGAAACCATCATTATGAATTAAAATAAATAATATCTGTTAATTTTTTCAATTCATTTTCTTACGCCGTTTTGTGAAACGTTCACATGATGTCTATAGAAGAGACATAAATCCACAGAAACTGCTGACTAACTAGAATAATTTTTAGATATCAAATCAACACAATCAACAAAGGCAAATACAAAAAAAAATGTGGACATAAGGGTTTTTATTGTAAGAGTGGAGGTCATTCAAGAAATTCGCCGATTTAAAAATTAAAGTGAAAACACCAACAGAAATCCGTTTAACTTTCAATGAACAGAAAGGATTTATTACTTCATTTCATGTTTTAAAAGTATAATGAAATCATAAAAGTTAAACGAGAAAATTATTTTATTCATATACGACTATTCGTTGTATTTTACATGAATGACCTATTTATTTTAAAGATATCAATCGACGGATTAGATTTCAATAGAACCGGATCCTATTTGCTTCCAATAATGATTCCTTAACGTCTTTGGCAGTTTTAACTTCTTTTTTGATCTCTAGAACTATTGTTCGTTAAAGTTTTTCGTCCTAGACCATCTCCCATAAATTGATAGGAGAGGCGATAAGGCCTTGACAGGCTCAACAAGTGGCAGAAGAGCAGAATGACGCCTGGAAAATAAATAACGTTTAGGGCACCCCGAAGTTGCCATGCCTTGTATGTCGAAAGTTTAGAGGTTATAAACTGATCACCTGTAGCCAAACTGAAAATCAAACACACAAAGAAAATACGAAATGATCCAAAGATCGTATGCTTTGTTACAGTAATTCATGATACGTTCTTTCAATTTAGATAGAGCACTAGTCAAAAGGACAGAAGGTTTAGTATTAGTACACTTACTGGACGCTGAGATAAAACGGATCTTAAAAGGTTTTTTATATATTTTAGGCAACCAATAAATGGTAGGGACTTTAAAATGTTCAGCAGGGGTGTTAAGCTTATCTGTGGAGGTAATGTGTCTGTTTAATATTTGACCCTTTGTTGAATGCATGGCATCGAAGGTGGAAGAATTAAATATTTCCTTCTAAAGTATTTACGACACACCACGATATATTCATATATTATAAACACCATATTATTCGCGGCTTTATCAGCTGGTACAAAAAACAAATCCAGTTCCGAGATTTTAAAGTTAAGCTTTTCTCATAGAAATTGAAGATACTTTATTTATTTGTATTTTCCAAATTTCCAAATGACAATGGATTTGCATTTTTTTTAGAAAAGCATCAAGAAATATGTTTTTATCGGCATTTTCTCTCTTACATCATTTTTTTTGCAATAAAAAGAAAGAACGTCATAAATGATTCTGCGACACCCATTAAAGTCAATTTTTGAAGGGGATATTTAGATAACTTCTCGGCCTTCAACGATGTTAAGGTCTCCGGTAATAAAATGGCGATAGAGTTCATATCTAAATTTGGATATGTCACAGTCTCATGTTGTAGGAGTATTATCTTCAATATTAACATCTGATCTTAGTGGTATATAATTAAAATTATATATTTCTACTAGATCTTTTATGACTATACAATAAAATTGTTGGTTTGATGTTATCAAAATATGGTTGTGTCATTAAGTATACTAGTTTAATTTATCAAATCAATACCTCGGTTAATGTACTTAATACTTTAAAAATGTATCTTCTGATCGTCAAGTTTATTTACATAAGAGAACAGTCTATGACGACAAAAAGTAATTATACGTGCACCCTCGTATCGTGGACTGTAATACGAAATATTTTGGCCTCATAGTAAATATCATAATTTAACAATCGATATTTTTCCCAATTTGCACAATAACTTATTTCTACTGTTGTTTTTAAATATTAAAAGAAGTTCATTAAGTGAATTGGTTGTTTATCACGTTTTTTTTGCGATTTATTTGCTTCCAATGAGACCTCAAGTTACGTTTTCTCCTGTCGACAATGTCCATGATGTTTATAGATGATGTTCGAGATATGTTCCCTTTGCCCATAATATTATCATTAAGACCGAGAGGGTAAGCTGTTTGCAATTTTTTCATAAAACCCAATTCTGATGTTTTATGTGATTTCTCTAATTGTTTATGTGATTGTTTTTGAACAACTTCGAGTAGTTTGTCTTTTACATATTTAAGATTATGATTATGTTTAGCTAGATTTCGATAGAGCAAACATTTGAACATTTTTGTGTTTTAGAAAAACGGCAAAGGCGTTCGCTTGTACGTCTGAACAATTCACGTCCAGTTTGCCCCACATGTTGGCCCCACAATTTGGTATAGTTCAGATAAAAGGATAAATTATACCATAAGTTTTTCAGGTGAAAAATTTCTACCGTTAAATAAAGATTCAACTATACTATATTTTGTCAATCGGTGACACGTCAGTCCACGAATCGGTGCACGAAGATATCTTTGGATATCATCGTACACTTTTGTTAAGTATGCGGGATTCAGTGGCGTAACCTGCTATGACACAATTGTTAAAGAGGAAATTTTGAGGCTGAATTTGGAACCGGTTAAGAAGGTCCAATAAAAATTTGATTCAAAACAGGTAAATTTATGTTGGGAGTACGGTTTTTAGTGCACGTGAATGTCTGTAGAAAGGTATTTGTAGTTATTTTGCCATTTCTGAAAATCATAATAGAGATAAACTGCCTAGCGCCGAACGAACGAACGAAAGCGTAACTCAATGGATGATTCTAAAAGGGATAACTTGCTGTGGTTTAACAACTTCCTGTATCTGAATCAAACATTCTAGTCCGTCACACTGGGTACGACTTTGTGAAATTCTTTCAAATGATTCTAAAGACAATATTTTACAAGAATTTCCAATTTTTATCCCACCAATTACGTCAATGTGTAACTCGTACACACCACCAACTATAGTCTTGCCTTGTTAAATGAGCAATTTTTCCAAGCGTCTTTGTTGATTGGCTCTGTCGTCCACGATTTTTGATGGCAAGAATTTTTGGACCCGACATAAGATAAAAAAACTAAACAACTAGTTATATATCAAGCTCAATGGCTCGAACAATATTCAAACATTTAAGACTTGAACATTTTGATGAACACGACTTATCACACAATCCTAACAAATTGAATTTTTGTTTAAAATTGAGAAATAATTTCAAATATATATTTATTCATTCAAGCATTTATTAATTTATTCGACTTTTTATTCATTTTGACAATATTTATCAAATAGATCTTTTATCTTTAGGAAATTGTAATTGTTGTGCTTTTGAAAGTGCGCTAATGACAAAACGGTGCAATGGAAGCAAATGAGGCGTATATCGGTAGCAAACAAAAGTTTGATATATTTTCAATTTTACTATTTCGTTGTATGTCTTTATTTATGTATTTAAATATTCTTTATTTCTTGTAAAAAACGGCGGCAAATCTAGCTTTTCCCTAGGGGGTTGTACTTTTCGAAAAAAATCGGGCAGCGGACAAAAATTTTGCCAAAATCATTGTAGAGTTTTATATAAAAAAATTAAGAAAAAAAAACACCACTTGTGTCCTCCGTACAATCCTCCAGCGTCAAATAGAATCTTTATTTCATTGACTTAATGTTCATAAATAATGCGTTTAATGTTTGCTTTGGGGGTGATTGCAAGGCATATAACCACATAAATTGCAAAGATTAATTGATGATAACTCGCGTCAGACTATCATATATATCCGATATCCGTGTGATGCCTTTATTCTGCGGTTCGCTCGATTACAAAAAAAAAAAAAAAAAAAAAAAAAAAAAAAAAAAAAAAAAAAAAAAAAAAAAAAAAAAAAAAAAAACAAGCAACTGGCTCTCAAAATTCATAGGCCGCTTTTAGGGATTGGTCAGTGGTGCTTTTTCATTAAACATATTTAAGTCGAGCAAACATCATATCATTTCAATATTAGCTGCGTTGAAACAAATATCATTTCAATATTAGCTGCGTTGAAACAAATTATTTATAATAATATTTCAAAGACAGAATATGGAATATTTGCCAGAAAGATACGATCTACATATTACATGTGTCTATGACAAATACTAAAAACCCAAATTTGACTGCATGTAAAGGACTTCTCTGGATTTTTCATTATCAGACACGCTAGGGCCCAAAAATAAAAAGATCATAAATAATAATTTTAATGTCGCACTAGATTATTCGGTGATATTCGATAAATTTTCTTCGTTTGACAAGGGTGCATTTAACAACGACGACGAAAAAATGTAATTGTTTACACAAACATCACCGTGTTAATTCAGAGCATGTTATCAAAGAACTCGAGACATTTAGAGAATTTGATTCCCTTTATCTTCATTCAAGATGGAAGCTTGCATTCATTGTGGAAATTTGTGCACTGTTGCCGAGCAAAGATCTGACAATTTTGCTATATTTGTCATGTTTAATTCTTGTTAATATTATTTATGGCATACTCGACTTTAAATTGACACAAATTCAATTGAAGTTTTAATTCATTTATTAAATTCGTCCGTCGACGTTTCTGGAATGAAAGGATGATTTTTTTTTGAAAAGCCAATTAATCTCGCAAATATTGATACAATTACGTACAGTTTTTGCATCCACAATTTTAAAGATAAATACTTTCAGCAAAAATCAGTTTATTTTAAGTATGGACCGTGTTTTTCAGCTTATTCTCTCGACAAACCATGTTAAATGAAATATATTAGAAATCTGTATTGAATTTAAACTATCTGTAATGATTTGTGTGCACTATTTATATTAAATGAATACACTATCCTGTCCTCTATATTTAAAAGCGATCTGCGTAATTTGGTTCGTCCTTTCAACTGCATCTTATGAATATAATCAGACTTTTATAATGAAGATTAAAAAAAAAAATTTAAACTTGCAACTAATGTACACAATTTTGTTTGACCCTTTCTTGCCTAGTATAATAGAGAGTTCCAACTCTATCGCTATATTTTAAGTAGCTGTCGGCTTGGTTCGATACACAACAGTTAATTTGATGAAAAAAAGGTACTGCGATAGTCGTCGACACGTCCAATAAAAACGTATAACTCAATTATATAAACAGGTTACCTAAAGGCCTCCAACAAAGATATACACTTTAAGGCAAACTGTTAAGGTACCCAAAATAATATGCAATGACATTCAAATGTAATAACTTTATATTTCGGTAGATTATGATGTTAATGAAGTTTGTCAATATATTGTCGCACAGGTTGAAAATTTTTTCTGGAAATGAACATCATTAGAAAAGAATAAGCCACTTTGAAGCACGCATCACCTTGGGCTTTCTTAACTTTTTTCTTTTTTTATTCATAAATTGATCTATATTGATTAATTTAGTAACGTAAAGAAAAAGATGTTACCTTTTAAAATCGATTCGTCAAGCGGTGCAAGGTGACATTTGTGAAAGAAGGGGAGAAAATAATATTACATACTTGTAGAGAAAATCAACGGAGGTTAATACTATCGTCTAACAATAATGCCAGGCAAAAATGTTTAACAAGTCTTCTGGAAACTTTATGCATATGCTCATTTTGTTACTTTATAAGTAAGCTTAAGGATTCATGATTTGATCAAAAACAGTTTTCATGGAAGTTTGGGAACAAGCTGTTGATTTGTGCATTTGTTTTACTCTTTAAAAATCAAAATACAAAAAAGACAATATTAATGTATTTCTGACATTTGAATTTTACGTGCATGGATATCAATAATTAAACATCCTGAACAATGAAATATTGTACGCATATGTATTGTTAAAGTTTTGTTTTTGAATAAGTAGTAAAGTATGTAGGATAAGACATTGTATGAAAGACAATAGTTATCTACGATTAAGTCTGAGGAAGAAATAAAACACATTGGTGATCATAAAATATTGTCCTCTTGGTTTTTCCCAAGAGATATTTGACAAGAAGTACAATTTAACACAGGTCACGTTTTTAGCATTTTAAGTATTAATATAAGAAAGAAAACATAGGAGATGGTGTACATACTTTAAAGCCTTGTTGAAATAGACCATTTATCAAGTACTTAGGTCAACGTCAGGACTACTGGCTCATTGCTGAAGGCATCAGTGGAACTTTAAAGAGGAACACATTACAACAAATGGGCTGTTGACTTGCAATTTGAATCAGTCTTGTATAAAAAGCTTTCATTTATCGTGGACAATAACATTGTATATCCGGTTCGCCATTGGTACCTGTATTTTTATATTTTTACAAAATCTGAAAGGGGGAGTTAGAAAAAGATTTAACTATCTTACCGGCAACCTAATCTTGTGCTTAAAATATGACAGGTGTCGTTGTGTGTCTTGTGCTCAGGAGAAAATTGTTGATTTTTGTGAAAAATTAAAGTTCCGACAATGTCTTTTTTGTTGCATTTCTAGTACCACCAAGCTTATTTTAATTGGAAATTCGTATAAATATATGTCAATAGATATGAAACCTATCAAAACCTTTTTCCTTTTATAAAATTCACAAATCCTGTGAGCAAAAATATTTACAATGGAAAACGACAAAATTTTCCAACTTTTCAGATGAGTGGAAAGATCACGTATAAAAATCGAAAATATACAAAAACTACCGGAATCTTTTTTATATTTAATTTTTATAGATTTATAAAGATTCCTTTAATGGATTTTTCGAAAATTGGTAAAAAGTGAGAAACGCAATATATCAAACGTACAATAAGAGATTATGATCACTTATTTTAATTTTGGCACTTTTTTCTATATTGTATTTGGAAGTAAATAAATAATAGTCTTGGGTAATAGATTGTTAAATATCTTTATAAGCTTTAATTTATTTTTATCTGCCGTTTTTTTTAAATTTTATTACGAACATGATTTTCATAGAAAGTATTAACAGCAGTTTTAATAGAACTCTTTTGAGGTTTGAATAAATTTTTTCGAATATAGTCTTTTAAGATAAAATAAGGAATGTCATTTTATGTCAGACTCTATTGGAAGTCTACATAGCTTAATTCTACTGGCTTAATTAGAACAGATTTATTTGAAAATTTGCTCTGGAAATGAACCACATTACATGTATCATCTTTCTGCTTTAAAACTATATTTACTAATTTAGTAACGTATAGAAACAGTTGAAGACCGATATCTTCTTAAAATAGAACAATAGATTTGATAGATTATACGAGGCGAAAAAGGTCCAACGAAATTGTTTATATTAGTTGCAGGTTTTTAAAAAGTTATTTAAAATCTTTCGTATAAAGACTTTTATGTATTATTTAGCATGATCTTTTACAAAAGCAATGTAGACAATTGTAAATCACCGATTATATCAATATTTTCTTCAAAGATCCCTATTCAAGTTTCTTACGGTGGGTCTCTTTATTTTGGGATCTCCAAAAATCAAGATCGCCAATTTCATTGAAAAAATTCTAATAATGCTTAACATGCCAATTAATACGATGCGAAATTTCGGCTCTGTTCTTTACTGCACTGCGTCAGGAAAAAAAATCCAAAGTTGACATAATTTTCCAGCTTATCACATCCCATCAGTCGATTTTTCTCTGTAATTCGATCACGTCACGGCTAGATCAATTTACTCCAATAATCGTTTGTTAGTTTGAGGCCAATTTCAGAGTACATAAAGCTAAAAGAGTGAGAGTGCAATGACCCACGATGAAGTTTCCGACACGCAGACCTTCGATATTTGGTTGAAGAGATATTCGTCCTCATTCCTTTTTCAAAATAACGAAAAAAATAATGCAATCGAATCTAAACATGGCACCCGTAGAGAACAAACTTCGGCCATTTAAATTTTTGTTCTTTTAAAACATCATCACCAGATTGAAACAAAACTAATAAAGCTTCTAATTATTCGCGTTTCATTTCAATTAAGTTTTATACGGTGATCTGGGATTGCCACAGCACAAAATTAATTGCCCGGTAACAGTGTAAACAATTTCAAACACAATAGCCGGTCAAAAAATGTCTCAACAAATGCATCCAGCACTAAACTTGAAATGTCATTTTTTCAAAACTTTATTCGTCACCAAATTTCTCACCAAATCAACTTTTCTCACTTTTCACCTCAAAATGACTTTATACACGCAATGTACCCGATTTCATTCGCGCGAACGGACAATTTGAGTAAGACTAATTCTCAGGGGGGGGGGGAGGTCATGCATCTTCTCAGTAATATAAATGCCCTTGTATTAGTTAAAATAATTGTTTATGCGCAAAGAAAGTTGGATGTCAATACTTAGCCCTATAGGTTTGTTGTGATAAACATCATTGTAAGAATGTAAAAACACAATCCTTGCCTCGGATTTAAAATGTGTTTAAAGTATTGGCCCTCACCCTACTACGCTAGTTTTATTTGACAAGGAAAGACGTGAAGTTAAAGTCGAGGATTTACCAAAAGTTCTAACGTGTTTTGAATTCATCCCTTTAATATAGTTTAATTACCTTTCTTGATTCCCGTTAATTTACTTAGAAACTTATCAATAGTTTGAGATCTTGAAAAAGCAGGAAGATAAAATCGACTGAAATATTTTTCCCGAAAACTTTTATAAATATTGTGTCAGCATCCAGCAAATCTTTTTTGTTCCCGGCCTTTGGGCTTGGTAGGATTTTTTTTATTCATAACTTGCGATTTTCATAGGTAATATGGTGATCCAATTTCAACACAAATTTTACATATTTTAAAGTTCAATAAAAGTACAGTCAGTCAACGCATAGGTCGAGCGGTGATTGATGTTGAAGACTTGCTGTAATTTTTTGGTTTCCATAAGAATTGAGTCGTGAAACTCACACTTTTCCATCTCTGTTTACATGCAAGCGTCATGCGTCATGTCAGTAACTATGCACGATTTTGAAGAGTTCACCTCATGCATATTTAAAAGGAAATTAATTAGAATGAAGCTTGTTATCGATCAAATGATTTCTATTTTAATCGATGCATATACCAACTGGTGCAAGCTAAGATTTCAAGAAGAGGAGAAAATAATATAATATACTTGTAGAGAACATAAACGGAGGTAAATATGCTCGTTTAACAATAATGCCAGGCAAAAATGTATTACAAGTCTTCTAGAAACTTTATGCATAGGCTCATTTTTGAATTTTTAAGTAAGCTTAAGTATTCATCAATTGATGAAATCAGTTTTCATGGAAGTTTAGGAACAAACTTTGTTAAATTTTTCAAAATCAACAAGATATTATTTGATAATATGAATCTATTTATGATAATTTAATTTTATGTGCATGGATATCAATAGTTAAACATTCTGAACAATGAAATATTGTACGTATATGTATTCTTAAAGTTTTGTTTAATTATAAGTAGATTCGTTTGGGGAAAGCATGTAGGGAGAACAATTAATCCCTTCGACAAAGTCCGAGGACAGAATAAAACAAATTGGTGATCATTAAATATTGTCCTCTTGGTATTTCCTAAAAGATATATGACAAAGGTTTAACACACGTAAATTTTGTAGCTTTGAAGTATTGAAATGAGAAAGAAAACAGAGGAGTTGGTGTACATAATTTAAAGTCTTGGTGAAATAACCCATTTATCAAGTACCTAGGTCAAATTTAGTACTACTGGCTCATTGTTGAAGGCATCACAGCGAATTTAAAGATGAAAAACGACAACTAAAGGGGTGTTCATTTGAATTTTGAACTATTATTGAGTAAGAAGATTTAATATATCGTGGAAAATAACCTCGATATCCGTTTCACCATTAGTACATGCATTCTTATATAAAGAACTAATAGTTATCACTTTTACTTTCACAATATATGCTACACCAAAATAAATGTATGTTGTCTTACCATGGAATGAACTGAAATTAATTCAACAAATTTATATACAGCACATAGTATATAAATTATCATCATTACTTCTTGCTACTCTACCTGCACATTACTGTTGAATTGTGTAGATTAAAGTAAGAAGTGGGAGGAAATCTCGTTTAAATGGAACTTTTAAAATTCAAAATGACAAACGTTGAATAATTTGGAGAATTTTAATATGCTTTATTTACATTTCAAGAAAGTATCTCTCATCAGTAGCATTTGAACAAAAACAAAGGAAAATCAAGATTTAAACACGGCAAAAGAAGCACTCAAATCCAAACAAATCGAAATGAGAGAAGCTTAATCCGACGCCATGGAGAACTAATTAGTTCAATACTTTTGGAAGCCTTTCTGTATTTTCAGTGTTTTTTTTAAATTTTTAAGTGATATATTCAAAATAATTAGCCAGTTTCCCAATATGTATTTGTAACTTAAGACTCTTTTAAATTGTATTACGAAAATGATTTTCATAGAATAGTAGTTTTTTAATAGTTTTTTTAGATTGGATTTAAGTTTTCCGAATATAGTCGTTTTATATAAAATAAGGAATGATATTTATGTAAAATTGCCTCAAGAAATGAACAACATTAATAAAGAATAAGCCAACTTTGAAAAACATATCATCTTTCCGCTTTTTATTACTATATTCACTATTTTAGTAACGTATAGAAACAATTGTTAATCGATCAAACGTTGTCTTTTTAATTTTTTTTAAATCGATCCATATATCAAGTAGTGTAAGCTAACATTTGCTAAGATAGAGGAGATAATAATAAAATAATATATTGTAGAGAGGATCAAAGTAAAGGTAAATATGTTCCTTTAATAATAATTCCAGGCAAAACTGTTTAACAAGTCTTCTGGAAACTTTATGCAGAGGCTCATTTTTTTGACTTTGTAAGTATGCTTAAGTATCCATGAATTAATAAAAATCAGTTTTCATGGAAGTTTGTAAACAACCTGCTGGTTTTTGCATTTGTTTTACTCTACAAATAAATAACATAAATGTATTTATGATATTTGAGTTTTCAATTCTAAGCAATGAAATATTGTACTTCAATGTATTCTTAAAATTTTCTTTAAGAATACGTAGATTCGTTTAGGGAAAGAATGTAGGATAAGATATTGTACGACAGACAGACAATAATTCTCAACTATGTATATGTAAGAACATGATAATCTCTTCATGAATAAGATCGAGACGAAGTCGATATCTTTTCAGAAGAAAAACATTATCATGTTCTTACAAACTTAGAACATTGTAAAGTGATCAAGATACCTTCTGATTTAATTATTTCTTGATTAAGTTTTATCAAGAAGTTTGGACATATAGCAAGTAATAAGTCGCTATTGTTTTATGACAAATTTGTTAACTTTTCATATCACTTATATTTAAATGGCATTTTACCTTCAGCCAATGAAGTGAAAGTATGCGGTGTTTTGTTCTGTCCTGTCGCAATTGTGAAATAGATGCTACTACTGGCCTGAATCACAGAATGTTTTAATCCGAAATATTATTTTAATTTAAATATACCAAAGTATTTTCGGCTAGTGGAACGTTAGCATTCTTCCTCTTTTAACTGTAAAATCATGCTATTAATATTGGGATAAACGGCAATTTAAACGAAAATTTTAATAGCAATTGTAAATACATGTAATTTACTATATAATTTCGCCTGATAAGCTTTTTTAATTGATATAAATATTCGAAAATCACATTATGATTAAACAATAAAATGAATATGCCTGTGTTAAAATTTATTGATAATTCAATGTTATAGATAGTTTTCACAAAGAAGTTTTTCCGTTAATATCAAGATTTTAAATTTACTATAACTCTTGATGTTACATTGGCCAATTGATATAAAAAATCTTTAACAGAAAAGTAATGCATAAAGGTCAAAAGTGCATATTTAATTTTTTATGGTTTTAAGTGTAATTAAAATTTATAATATATTTTAATTCAAAATAATTAGGTTATCTATCGATAATTGATTTATATTGCTGTAGCATAAAACGGAGTTTATTGAGGTGTTAAAATGACCTCAGGCATTTATGACAAACACATAATCCCCTATTAGGAACATGGTTCTTCACAGATATCAAGAGATATATAACAGGAAGTGCACTTTAACACAGGTCATTTTTTAATTTTTAGCCTTTGAGTATTCATATAAGAAAGAAAACAGGAGTTGGTGTGCATACTTTAAAGCCATGTTGAAAATGATCATTAATCAATGCAAGTACCTAGGTAAAAGTCGGGACTACTGCCTCATTGTTGAAGGCCTCACTGCGAATTTAAAGATGAAAAAACAGGGCTGTTCACTTGAAATTTGAATCATTCTTGTATTAGAAGATTTAATTTATCGTGGAAAATAACTTTGCATTTCCGTTTCTCCATTTTCATTGCTTATTCAAATTGTATCGCGCGACAGAATGCAGGTAAAACTCCCTATCGACATTTGGTGCATGAAGTCATTTGTAAGATGAAAAGTGGAAAAAGTTAATTTCGTATTGTTTCATCTGGTGATCATATTTTGAAATTAATTGGTTTAGCGTGCAGAATTAAAGAATCGTATTATAGGGAAAACTCGACTGTTACGTTTTGATAAGCAGGTTAATTATGTCAACTTTGGAATTTTCTCCCGAAATAATACAGCAAAGAACGAGTCCAAATTTCACATATATTTATTGACATGTTAAATAATGACAGATTTCTTTTTCGTGAAAACCGGTGATCCTGGTTTTTGCATCTCCCAAACTCAACAGACCCACCGTAAAATCTTTTGTAAAAATATTGATCAATTGTTTAATTTGAAATTGTCAACACAGCTTTTATTAACGATCACGCTAAACGCTATATTAAAATCTTTAAAAGATTTTAAATAACTTTTTAAATCTTGCAACTAATGTAATCAATTTTGTTGGACCTCTTTTGCCTCGTATGATAGAGAATTCCAAATCTTTTGTTATATTTGAAGTAGCTATCGGCCTGGTTCGCCAGATCTACAACAGTAATTTGAAAAAGGTACTACGATAGTTATCAAGACAGCCATTTAAGAAGTATAACTCAATTATATTAGATAGTTTCCTTAAGGCCTCCCAAAAAGACCATCACTGTAGGGCATACTGTAAAGGAACCCAAAATGATATGTGATGTCATTCAAATGTAATAACTTTAAACTTCGGTAGATTATGATATTAATGAAGTTATATTGTCGCAAAGGTTGAAGCACGCATCATCTTGGGCTTTCTTCCGCTTTTTTTTTACTATATTGATCTTTATTGTCTGATTTAGTAACGTATAGAAATATATGTTAATTCACCAACAGATGTCTTTTAAAAAATCCATATATCAAGTGATTTAAGGTATCAATTGCTAAAGATGAGGAGAAATAAAATAATATAATTATAGAGAGGTTCAACTTGGGTTTTGCAAGTCTTCTGGTATTGGATTATTCAAACTTTTTGCATATCTTCATTTTTTGACTTTTTAAATACCAATGTCTCGAGTTAGATATATACATATTTCTCCAGGTAAAATCTTCAACAAAATTGAGGACAAGAGGGACGATTTCTCATTCCCAATTGTTTATTTTCCCTTCTTTGACATAGATTTCTCAGCATGTTCGGTATGCCCGTGTTTGAAGCGACGATTCAGGTTTTAATGAACGTAATCTCTGTATAAATTGACTGTTTTACCGTAGGTATCGTTGTCCTGCGAGAGCATGATTTCTTACGGGAATCGGTCCGGATTTCTTACGGGAATCCTGGATT
>JAULBM010296018.1:0-15248 GCA_032357055.1 Geukensia granosissima | reverse complement strand
GGTATCAGGGTAAGTTTTGGAGGTATCAGGGTAAGGGTTGGAGGTATCAGGTTAAGGGTTGGAGGTATCAGGGTAAGTTTTGGAGGTATCAGGGTAAGGATTGGAGGTATCAGGGTAAGGGTTGGAGGTATCAGGGTAAGTTTTGGAGGTATCAGGGTAAGTTTTGGAGGTATCAGGGTAAGGGTTGGAGGTATCAGGTTAAGGGTTGGAGGTATCAGGGTAAGGGTTGGAAGTATCAGGGTAAGGGATGGAGGTATCAAGGTATGGGTTGGAGGTATCAGGTATCAGGGTAAGGGTTGGAGGTATCAGGGTAAGTGTTGGAGGTATAAGGATTTTCAGTATATTGATAAGGACCTTGATCTTGGACTTTTTTGTCATCTTGTAGGTCATATTATGTTAAACATTTTTCAATTAAAATTTTCTTTTTATATTGTCTCATGTCAGAGATATTTGCAAAAACTTCATTAAAGACCCCGAAAGAGCTTCATGACCCTGTAGCCATTATCATTTGTCAAACACGTTTGGACTTTTACATCAAATGTAGATATTTATAAGAGTCATTACATGAATACTGATTCTCGTATCTTGCAAGGATCGAATATATATTTTTAAATCCCCATGTTCCCCATATGAAAAATCAAATGGTCAAAAACGTTACACAAGTGTCATGTTCGACATCGCTATTTGCATGTTTCGTGTGATAGATTCAAACAATCATGAGCAATTAAAATCTCTAAGATATTAAATGAAATCACAGATAATACATTTTATTATAGAAAAGAACAACCGGATACAGATACGATATGAATGTGATGCCAGCCTGGGAAAGTTGTGTTAATGGTACTGGGATTAAAGTGGCAGTCGTTGACAAAGGGGTGGACCAGTCTCATGAAGACCTTGTAAGTGGTTATTTACAACCTTTGCTTTTTACACTTGGCAAAATAGTCACAATAGTGTCAAATTAACCTATGTGTGTATTTTGATGGTGAAAACATGTTATATATGAAAGTAATGTAGATATAAAACTTAAGACAGGAATACAATCATGAACGATCCAGACCCACCAAAAACTGGAGATGGACCATCTCCAGTTTTTTGGTGGGTCTGGATCGTTCATGATGTTATACCGGTTTCTAGAAGAGCTAGCAGTTCTTTTTCGTTAAAGACAAACGCCGTGTTGTATTTTTTGGTATTTGTCATTTCATGGAAACGTGAGATTGTTCAAGGGATTACAACTTCAAGGTGTAGGCAGTAAACAGTCTGCTTTCGGTTTACTTCGCCACATAACAGGAAAAGATCCTGAAAGCCGTCATTTGTGAAACGGGATATTCCATATTGATTGACAAGATTGTTGTGTGGACTTAACATTTTTTGTAATGACCAGCCTATCCCTGCTTCAGCATTAGATTTTTTGCCACTATACAGCCACATCACCAGCACTTCTCGATTGAAGTTTTAAAGCACTCATTCATTTGTTTTCTCTGAAAGAACTGAAATGAACAATATAGATTCTTATCGGTAGAAAGAACAATTTTGTTCCATACCACTCAAATATAAGTAAAACATTCATGAATATTGAGAACATATAAAAAATAAATAAGTTAAGCAACCGATTATTTTGTCTTAAATAGGTTACAAATTGATTTAAATTGTAATAATTTTATTGATCAAAGCAAGAATAGTGGTCAAATAAATATTCGTACGGAGACGATTTTCAGATGCACAAAGATTGCACATAATTGGCATGCATTCAACACGAATGTACATCAAAGCATTGGACGCCAGATGGCTATCAGTATAGCGGTATCAGATAACTGGTACGGAAACACACACACAAACTGATGACTTGCTAAGATCCGAAACACCGAAGAAAATATCTGATCGTGATGGCACTAAAGCGTTTAGTTAGACGAAAGCCATTTGTTTATAGGACCGTACTAAACAACACTGACTTCCCAACAAGCGTTTTCCACAAGCAAAACAGCGGTAATGAAACGTCTGAGGTCATATTGGCGAAGATCCAGAGGAGTAATCAAACGTCCACTATTGTCATCGCCATGCACACTTGGCATAGTGTATTTGAAGCCTTAATTAGAATTTGAGAACTTGGCGTAAGATTGACTGGTCAGACGATAGTTTCCTCTGCGAGTAACTGACGACTGAATGAGGATATGGTTTTATAAAAACACGCTTATCTCCCACGGAACGTCCATCTAAATGCATGTTCCCCATGGCGGAGGGTCAGTTACGGTTTGGAGTGTTTCTTCCATATTTTGAAAAAAACTTAATTACGATACGCGACACTTAAAAAGCATTTTGTCCATACCACAACGCAAGCTGTAAAAGGCCGTCAAAATAGAAAATGTGAACCTATTCATAAAACACGATAATCGGCCAAATCTATTGACGGACTGATGAACGAATAAGAATGAAAGACTATTTAAACAACGACAACCACTGGACTACAGGTTCCTGGATTAGGACAAGTGAATTGATTATGTGGCGGTGTCAATCCAGTTTGTGAGCTCTCCAGCCTTGGGGCAGTGGTGTGACAAAACAGAAATAAAAACACAGAATAAAAATCCGATGAAATGGATTAAGCACTTGATATCGACATTGAAAACCAACAACTGTTTCCTTGGCATCATGTTTGAACTGTGAGGACCAATACTTAAAATTGACTTGTTTCACTGCAAAAGCGCCGTGTGATATTCTACTGTGATAATCATTATATTCCATTTGTTTTTATATTGTGTTTTTTTTTTTCAAAGCCAATGTTATGTTCGTACAGGACATTTCTGAGTTTTCTTTGCTATACTGGTCTCATTCGTAATCATAAAAAACCATGGAGGTACTAAATCTTTTTTTTGTGTATATTTGTCTAGTTTGGTAGACGGGTTTTCTAGCAGGCGATCGACATTCAGCGAACACTAATTGTGCTCCTCTTCTTATTGACCTGTTTCACCACTTAGTTGAGGCTCAATTTCGTCATGTGCTAGCTCAAATCTGTAATGTCTGCCTCCTCTGCCTAGATATGTTTTTCAATGAACACTGCTTGATTCAGGGACAATTTCACCTAATCTTCCCAAATAGGCATGTAATTTAAAATACAACAGACTACCTTAAGTGTGCCTTATACCTTGATATTTATTTGGAATTAAACAATTTTGGCAAGTTATAAACAAATCCTTTGAGATAAACGAAATGGCTTCAACTTTCCTATAGTCAAATATCTGTACGTTAGATTTATTCAACATTAGCGATTTTGTATATAGAAGTACCGGCATATAGCGTATACATTTGACAGCTCTAACTTGACCCGAATGCATGCACCTAAACAATGACCTTCTTAACAGAGCTATGTTTTTACATATAAACTGCTCAAGCAGGGACACAGTTTAAGTCATCACTTTGGAAATGTTACGGTCATCACCAAAATCTTGTTGACTGTAATGGAATATCTCTTTCCAAGATGAAAACGGATTCCATTCTTTAGAGTTTAGATATAAAACCTTAAGTTGACCATTACCTTATCAGAGAGTGGGCAAAGCGCTAATTTCTTTTAAGAAGCGGGAGTTTTTGACCCTTTATAAATAAACACATGTGTTCACCCGCGTTGTTTGGTGGGAGCTGTATTGCTCATAGTTATACGAGAGTTTTTTTTATATTTTTTGTCATAGTCCGGCTCTTGATCATCTTGTCCTCGTTCTATCGACCTTTATTTTTCTGACAATTTTTTTTCCTAGCTGTCACTTCTACAATCCACATCAAACGCTTTAAAAGTTGGATATATAGATTGTAAAAATAATAATCGTTAATGCTAACAATGAAAAATTCTATATTTCCTGTTGATTGTAATATTTAAATTCAGTTTTATGTATTTCAGTACAACCAGTACTACAGTCAAAGAGGTGGATACTCGTATAACAGATCAGGAGGTCCATTCTTGTATTACAGGATATTAGATCAAGATAGATTAAAGTAAGCTTACAAATACATGCTTCTTGCACATTTTAGTGTGTTTATCATTAAAATTATACTTACTATACACGTTATTTTATAAAACATCATAAAACCCGTCAGTGTTTTTCTAATGGGAGGCAAAAGAAAGCTCTTATTTATCAATAACGGCTCTTATGTCTGTAGAAAAGCATAGCAAAACAAGATGTAAAAACAATTATCAATCGCCTATAATTTAGATTTTCAAATGAAGTGATTTTTTGTTGTAAATAAACGCTTTGCATAGAAACATCTCTAATGGATATGACGCTTTCATTCTAAAAAGGCTACATAAACTTGTCGCTGTTTATGATTTTTTATGCATTTTTCATGCATTCCGACTGGTTGTTATAAAGTGGCAAGCTCCAAACAGCGGCCATCGTTCGTAAATCAGCTTATAACCGCTGCCCCAAACTCTGTTGTCTCCGAACTGATTCGCCCTTTATTCTGCGCGGAGCTATCGAAAACCGGACAATATTAAATATAGATGCATTTTTTATTCTTGCATTATCCAGAACTTTTTGACTCACAAAACAGAAACTTGCAACGTGACAATATTACTGATAACGGTAATGAAGGTTACGAACATAAGAGTATAAACTATTTTTGGAATGTAAAAAATTCGCTGGAAGTTTTGGATAAATTAAAAGCTTTCGAAAACCTTTTGAAACTGTTGTGAATTTTGATTTCTCTACTCTTTATACTTCACTACCACATTATCTTATTAAACAGAAATTCTGATATTTGATTGAATGGTGTTTCGATAACACAAATCATAAGTACATTTGCTGTAGTAGAGAAATGTCATTTTTCTCTGACGTTAAAGATAAATATTAAAGATTTAATTGGACCTGTGAGCAAGTAATTATTATTACCTTCTTGGTAATAGCTTATTACCTTCTTGACAACATTTTTATCAGTTTCGGCAATAAAATTTATAGACAGATCGTAAGAAATCCAACTTGGAACAAACTGTGCTCCGTTAATAGCAGATTTGTTTCTTTACTGTTATAAATCTCAGTTTATGACCAAAATTCACAAGGATCTTTCTGGAACTGTTTTTATAGACAATTTTAACAATACCTAACGCTACCGCTACCTTGATGATATTAGATTTCTACAAATAAAATTCCGAGATTTAAGCATTAAAACTTTGAATAAAGCCAATAACAATAGCCTCAAGTGGCCATTTCACGACTTAGATATTTCTCAAGGTATAATCTCCAACAAAATTAACGACAAGAGGGACGATTTCTCATTCTCAATTGCTATTTTCCCATTCTTGATGGGGACGCTCCTTCGTACGATGTATACATTTCCCAGCTTGTTCGGTATACCCTTGATTGCAGAAGCATTTCAGATTTTAATGAGCGCAATCTCTGTATAACTGAAAAATTATTAAGTCAAGGATTTCGTTACCATAAATTGAAAATTCCACTAAATTATTTCATAAATTTTAAGATTTGGTATCAAAATCGGGATGTATTTGTACATCTTATAAAACATGGGATATCATATCCTACTTTTTACGGAAACGTGGTAAATAAAGCTCGGAAATTTAAACAAAATCCACCATATTCTGGGTTTCTCAATGTTAATTATTCCACATCTTCTATATTTATAACTGCTTATGACACTTGTGAAGTTTTGAAATCTAGTAGGTTGTGTGATCAAATTTTAGTAAATCTCGGATGTTGTAACTTTTGCATGGATTGAACCAATATGACATGTTTTGATAAAGGTAAATTTGCTTTAACAAAAAAATGTAAAAGGCTGAATGCATTTAAGACAATCAAAACATTAACAGTATCTATCAACATCTTAATTGTAGTTATAATGTTACTTATAAAAGTAATTAAAGGTGGAGTTCTAGTACTTCTTTGCTATGTTTGGATCTCAAAATTCCTGCAATTTGGTTGTGATAATGGTGGGATGTCACTCCTTTCTATGCGCATATAGAGTAATAGACTAGCAGACAGCAACTACGAGTCGAATCTTGTGTTGTGTCTTGAATTGAGTTTCAATTGTATTTGTTGAAGGTTTTCAGTATCGATCTCAATTGTTTAATCCATCAACCGATTTTTATAGTGTTGTTTTATTGCTGTTTTGTCACAACACTGCCCCAGGTTAAGGGGAGGATTGAGCACTCATCAACCGGTTTAACCCCGCCAGGTTCCAAATTTGCCTTTCCCAAATCAGAAACCTTTAACTCAAGTATTCAAATTAGCTGTTGTTCTTCGTGTTTTATGTTCATCCCTACTGACGACATTTTCTGCAAGCTTTTGCGAGCATTCTAAGTTTTTGGGCTTATTAAGTTAGCGTTTTCGTGTTAGTCTATCTGTTTCATGTTCTGTCACTGATCCCACGGGATAAAGGGATGGGGTTAAGTAATCACAAATTTTTACAGCTTCTGCTATGGTATGTTACTTTATTAAAGGCCGTAATGGAACATTAAGAAGTTTAAATTCTACAGTCATTGGGTGGGTGTTATGCAATGTGCAATGATTAAGCACAAATATTCTTCTCAAAAGTTCTCAAAAGATCAATCTAAAACAGTTGGTTCTTAAGATTTTTGTTTTTTTGTTTGGTCACACCATTGTTCAAGGTTAAGGGGTGGTTGAATGCTCACAAACATATTTAACCCCGCCACGTACTTTATTTGGCTGGTCAAAGCCAGGAACCTGTCGTGCAATGAATGTCATTGTTTTTACAGTTCACTCGTTTTAGGTTGTTAAATTGATTAGCCGACAGTTATAATGCAAATTTTAATATTATCACGTTTAATTCAAAGGCAATTTAAAGCTTGTCCTACGGTGTGGATCCATCTATACTTTGTAGATGACTGTCTCATAATCATATCACATCACCTATTTCCTGCTTCCATCAAACTAATAACATACTAGAAAATCTAAATAATTGACTTAATATATCTTCTATTTCTTTTAATTTTTCATAACTTGAAGAAAATGTCCCCACTAATGAAATAAGCAGTGGGAAAACGTGGTCCTACCTTTTTGGCAAATAAACTACCATAAGAAGTTTGGGAAATTATCATCGTAAGAAGTTCTTAAGATATGAAACGAATGATGTTCATGATAACAGATCTCGATCATTAACAAATTTAAAAAAGGTTCTAATTGATAATAGGAGTTAGCAATTCTCACCTACCAGTTCATTTGTACATCCGTTGTGGTGCACACATTCAGAACAGGTCGTTTAAGTTATATCGGGTGATAAGTTGAAGCCAGTTAAAAGTATCGCAATATGTTATTCTTTGCACGATAGTGTGAACAATTTTGATATGAATATTTCAGTATCGGACAAATATGATGGTTTTGCCGTTTCCATTAAAAAATCTTGTTTTAATCAGATTCATATTTTAAGCTTTCGAAATTTCTTTAGTGCGACCTTTGTAAATTGTTCTCGGAGGCATCATCGCAAAACGCTATGAAAAATCAGAAGAAGCAAGGTAATCCGAGACAAAAATCCCAATAGAAGGACGAAACTCAAATACAAACCCTTGTAATAGAAGTGTTGAATTCGAATGGTCAAGTCCAAAGTATACTTTGAAAGACACTACACAAGCCTAGCGAACAAACGAATAAACAGAGACTTGTTATAGTTTTTTTTAAATGTTTGGATTTCAGTAATTCGTTTACAATGTTTGGATCTCGTATTTTCTATGTTGTGCCGCTATAGCTGCCGATGAGAAATAGATTTACAGCCTGTCAAAATTCACAATATTCGTAAAAACGTAAGGTAAATATATTAAATAAATCCATGCCTTAGCAAGAGAAAACGGACAGCAAGTTGCAAATAATCGCAAGTGAACAAGAACAGATCATTCTACCCAAAATTTAAGATCAGATAACAGTGATTTTAAGTGTTATCGTCTATAAAATAGTTCTACCTAGCAAGGCTTTTAAGTGTGCTAACAATAGTTGTCTTCCTTGTATCAGTATGTATACCAAGATTTTAAAGTGAGCTAACAAGGTCGTTTGATTACTTATCCACAATGCAGACGAATGAAACCCGATATTTTTTGTAAAAACGGATATTGTGTAGTTATTTCACTTTGTTCTGATGTAATCTAATAGGCATGGAACAAGGGTTGCTGGTATTATTGGGGCTAAGAAGAACGATATAGGTATTATTGGGATCGCATTCGGAGCAGAAATTCGAGGTAAGTGTCATTTTGATAATTATCATTTTCGCAGTACTTTCCAAAAACGGTTTTACCGATAAAACATTCAAAAGTTTTCGATACATTCAAATTCATATGAATAAGTATTCTATGGTCGCCAACACGAATTGATTGATCCATATGGTATCAATATATGTTTAATTTTTATTGACCTTTCATCACCGGTAATACAACAATAAGTTGACCTTTTCTCGGATTGACGTTAACCAGGATAAAAGTTTAAGGACTCCACGGCTTACCGTTCTAGAGCATCTGATACACTCCTGTTTTGTAAAGGAGTTCGTGGATTTCTTTGTTGCTTTTGTGTTCGTCTTGTATTTTATTTTGTTTCAAATTTGTCTTGTCTCTTTGAACTTCTTTCCATTCTACACTGGACTTATCATGTCTTTAATAGTAACGGAAAATGATATTCAACATCTGAAAAAGGTTGGGCCAATTTCCCCGGGAAATTGTTCACTTAAAGGGTCAATTTTCAAATTGTTTGTTATTCGACAAAACATGAAACATTCCATCAGTAACCTGTTTATAACATTTGGTAAAAATTTTGCGGTTGTAAATTTAAAAGAGATTTTTAGCATTATCTCATGGGAACCCCACATCGAAAGACCTTCATAACCAGAAAAAAGTACGACTTTTTATAAACTTACTTGTAGTATCTGTGCATGTACAAATATTTAGTTTGGTTGTCAAGGTCCTTCATACTGAAAAAGCAACTTTTTCCAAAAAACTTGACCGTACTTTGATGTTACCTATATATCCGTTTAAAATCGTATTTCACAACATGTCCAATGTGGTCTTGTGGTTATGCGTGCAGACAGTTGTACATGTAATAAGAAGTTATACTTGTCCGAACGAGTTCAAATTTCGCAGGTGACACGCATTTTTTTTAAGTGTAACAATCTTTCTCTTTTTTACTCCGGTGTTTGATTGTATTTTGAACTTGAAATGTCACACATAAGCTTTAAGTAGAATAGAATTACAAAATTTAATATTTTTATTATGCCCGTGCTAATAAGTTAAGGGTACTTTTAACAATAGCCATAGCTTATAATCAAGATAATTAACCTGTCCGGCTAAAATTAGATTTTCAGAATGACGTTAATTCGTTAAAATAAGATACATGTAATTGAATTATAGAACCGATTTTCAATGAACAGATCACTAGGGAAATTGGCCATAGTCCTTTGCACAACTGTTTTGAAAACTTAATATTTATTTTTGGAATGACTAGTTTCTACTTCAAAACGATGATAACTATTCTGAAAATTAGTTGGTTTTAGTTTCATTGCTTTTTATACCTTTATTGTTGTTTAAAAAGAATTCAATGATACCAAAGGGGCAGACAGAAATCGTTAAGTCGGAAGAAAGACAAGGCCATGGCCAACAACATAAAACGAAAGACAAACATAGAACAAACGACACTACACTGAAAACTAAAGCTGGAGTAACACGAACCCTACAAAAACCAGGACGAGTTCAGGTGCTACGGAAGTAACATCCTGATAGAAAGCACAAGCTATGTGGTAGGGTCTCCATTGAGAAATATACACTCCGTAAGCAGGTGTGGCTGCATTTACTAAACGAGAAAAGTTTGAAATATTTTCTGTTGAATGTTTTTTTTATATATTACTCATTAAGTGATTTCAAAAATGTATTTAGAAATATGATTTAACAATAATGAAAAGTATATTATAATATTCTAAATAGCTTCATTTGGGCGGAAAAAAATTGGAAGCAGGATCATAGGGATGTTGGTAACAGAATTAAACAAAATGCAAACACCTGTACACGGAAACTAAAGATTCAATAGCATGTACATTCAGCAAAATATATTTTTTGTACCCTTTAAAAATATTGTTATTTCCAAGCATGTATTTGATTACATTAAATGCCTCTTTGACAAGGAGATTATTCATTCGCCAAGTTTTTATCATCGAATAAATTTCGCACCTGTTGCCACCTGCTGTTAATTTAATAAGTAAGTTGACGATTTGACATTCATAAGGGAAAACGCATAACCGAAAATTACTAATATGGCGGTTTTCATGAAATTGCCAAAAGTAGTCGTTGCGAAGATGACTTACAGTAACTGAGTCATATCTTTTCATTTCATTATTCATTGATATAACTAAAAGTTTTTTACACACATAATATAGTTTTGTATACAAAATACAGCATTACCAAAGTTAAATAAATATGGAAAATTTAAGTAAAGATTAAAATTTTGCAAAAGAAGCACTCAAATCCAAACAAATCGAAATGGGAAGCCAAATTCGACGGCAGGGACCAATACTAAGTGCATTACTTTTCAAGGCCTTTCCGTATTTCCAGTAATTTATAATATTAGCGAATGCAGAAAATTTCCATAAAACATTGTTTGATAAATTTCATGTCAGACAAGTCCGACAACTGGGCTGGTAAATACCTTCGGGGACCAATGTTCCACCAGCGGATATCCTGATGATCTATCTCTCTATAAGAGGAACAAATGGGCGGTGGTCGAGGATATGCCTGGTGATCTGTCCACCTATAAGAGGAATCAATGAGCGGTGGTCGAGGATATGCCGGGTGATCTATCTGTATATAAGAGGAACCACTCGGCGGTTTCCGAGGATATGCCTGGTGATCTATTTGTCTATAAGAGGAACTAATGGGCGGTGGTCGAGGATATGCCTGGTGATCTATCTGTCTATAAGAGGAATCAATGGGTGGTGTCGAGGATATGCCTGGTGATCTATCTGTCTATAAGAGGAACCAATGGGCGGTTGTCGAGGATATTATAGATAGATAGATAGATAGATAGATAGATAGATAGATAGATGGTTTATTTCTCTAAACCAATAAACAAAGCTACAGAGAACAAATTGCATATACACAGTAAAGTAAATAACTGACTATAAGGTGGCGTAGAAACATAAATGATACAATACAATAAATAAAATAAAGTGTGTGAGACTGAACGAAAGACAATGAACAGTAGGACTACAGTGTAGGAGGACTGACTTTATCATTTATTACGCGTATGAAAGTACACAATTTTTTTTAGGTAGAAATTCTTTTAGTACAAAACAAAGCTTGCAGTTTTATTGCATTTTGTCTATTTTGGAAAGACGATGTTATGTTTTTTCTATCGTTTTCAAAATAAGGACATTCAAGGACATTCATCGCCTATAATGGACATGTTGCATAAATTACATATTCTTTCTGATCTGTCAATTTGAAGCAATCGCCCTCGTTCTATTGGTAACATATGGTTTAATGTTTTAAATTTGCATAATTTAATGGCGTCCCGATCACTTAGTATATCAAAATATTCTTCGAAAGCCAATTCTGACTTAAAGATTTTGTATTTTATACATTTTGGGGAATTTTGAATATCAGCATACCATGTTTGCTTAAACTGATCAATTTGACTTTGCTTTATAGCAGATTTTAACGAATTTGTTACCTGGCCATGTTGAGTTTGAAATATATAAGGGAGTCCACAATCGTTTAGAATTGTGTTTATGTATTTCACTCAGGGTGAATTATAATTATTGATATTGAAAATAAGCAAGTTTATATATCATTGACGATAATTTATCGTTATTTTCTAATAGTTTACACCAGTATGTGACCATTCTTGTTCTAATACTGATACAGGGATATCGGCCATTTTCTCGATAAACCATAACAGAAGGTGTCGAACGCTTCATATGTAAAAAAAATTTCAAGAACGTTTAATGTACTGGTTCAATAACATCATTTTTTCCATAACCCCACACCTCACAACCATATTAAAGAATGGGTGATCTATCTCTCTATATGAGGAACTAATAGGCGGTGGTTGAGGATATGCCTGGTAGTTTATCTGCCTATAAGAGGAACAAATGGGCGGTGCTCCAGTATATGCCTGGTGATATATCTGTCTATAAGAGGAACCAATGGGCGGTTTTCGAGGATATGCCTAGTGATCTATCTGTCTGTAACAGGAACCACTCGGTGGTGGCTAAGGATATGCCTGATGATATATCTCTCTATAAGAGGAACAAATGGGTGGTGCTCGAGGATATGCCTGGTGATCTATCTGTCGATTTCAGTGTAGTGTTGTGTTTTTTGTATATTTGCCTTTCATTTCATTGTTGGCCATGGTCTTGTCTGTCTTCCGACTTAACGATTTCTGTCTGTCCCTTTGGCATCTTCGAATTCCTTTTAGAGGAACCAAGGGGCGGTGGTCTAGGATATGCCTAATGATCTATCTGTTTATAAGAGGAACCAATGGAAGGTGGTCTAGGATATGCCTTGTGATCTTTCTGTCTATAAGAGGATCCAATGGGCGGTTTTCAAGGTGATGATAGTTGCCGATTTGTCTATGGATGGTGCTCGAGGATATGCCTGGTATTCTATCTGTCTATAAGAGGAACCAATTAGCGGTGGTCGAGAATATGCTTGATGATTAAACTGTCTATAATAGGAACCAATGGGAGGTGCTCGAGGTTATGCCAAGTGATCTTTTTCGGCACTGTTTCCTCCTCATTCCTAATGAAGCCATGGAAAAAACATGCATTTTAAGTTGTTTGCATTAACTCTGCATTTCCACAACATAATTGAAATTCCAGGGTTTCAAAGTTTTCTAAGTACGTGTGTATATTTCCACAACATATCCACGTATGATGCGAATATCTTTCGTGCGAAACCTGGCACAACTGCTGCTGCATTTCCAGCACTGAGAAAAACTAAATTTCATTCATCATGCGCATGCAGGGTTTGGGAATTCCAGGACAAGAAAACCATTCGAATGAAAACGATATAGAACATGTAGAAAGACCTGAGGTTCATTGATAGATTGGTACCATAAAAAAACCACGGAATCAAGATGGACAGGGTAGGCGAAATATCCCTCATGACGGATTGATTACCTTCCTCTCATCAACGGCGGATGAGAGTGCACCTGAAGTATTTTCAGAGGAATGGATGTGGTAGGTATTGAACGGCTGCCACACTCGACAGCCAAGATATGAGCCGGGGATCAGGCGTACACTGTGTCAGGATACGAGGCATGATTTAGACATGATGAACGCGCAGTGAACGTTGCAGTCAAAGGAGTCACTATGACTGGATCGGATGCCGCGCACTCGACAACTAAAGCGTGCACATAGAGGAATAACGGACAGATCTCATGATGCATCGTGGTTATAGCAAGTATGAGATCTAGTCACTGCTGCTGGACATTCTAAACGGAAAGAATGCGAAATTTGAACCGGAGCACGCGGAGTGTTCCAATCCCGACAAAAACGGAAAACTTCATATCATGACTGCTGTGATCAACCTAAGACTAGATCTGTATGCGATGACCAGAAAATCCAAGGAGAGAAGGTCTGAAGCTTCCGCCTGCTACAATGTGGGTTCTCCGGTGAATCTATGTTTGGTGGAATTGTACAGCTGGTGCACCAGTTAATCTAAGACTAGTAATTTGGCCTACGTCAATAATTTGAAGATCTTTGCTTTCTTGGTGCAGTTCCAGCGTTCCGGCTAGATGTTTACTCATTTTTTGGTGTAGTAGAGCTCGGCGCCAGACCTCCTATCAGTAGAAAGACTTTTCTGTCTAATTTTTCCGAGGAACTCGAGACTCAAGTACGACACCTAGATCATCCTGTGCCTTGGTTCTTTTCTTGTCCTTGATCTGTACCCGCCAGACCTACTTGATGAAGATATCGATGATGCTGAGAATGAACTTGTAGCCCTCTTTGTGTTGGGAGAAAGCACCCAAATACAACAGATCGGACGCCAAGATTTGTCTACATCGCCAACGATCACTCGGGCCGGTTTCTGTGTTCCGCCAACGATCACCCGATGCCGGTCTCTGTGTTCGTCTTGCAACGGAAACAGTACATCGTTGATTAATTTAAAATTGATTAAATTTAAAAATACATTTCCTTCAATGAATCCACATAACCGAGGTGTACTCACTTCCTACTCCCTCAACGGTAAATCCGAGGACTGATCATTGGGAAATCTGATTGTGGCAAGACAATGCTGCTAAATAACATTCTTCTGAGTGACGGATGGCTCGAATACGACCGTATCTACTTCATTGAAAATCTCGTCAATATATAGATAACTATTTTAATGTAGTTAACTATATTAAAGCAATTCAAATAAACTAGTTCAAAAGGTTGACATGTCAAACTGAAATGTTGAGTAACTGGAAAATAATGTCCAAATTTTATCTTGAAATATAGGGAAAAGATTTCAAATGAATTTAGATAATATTGCCATACTAGAAAAAGTGAAGAAAAAGCTACCTGAATTTTTAATATTCCGAAAAAAAATGGATTTTTACTAAAAGCGACAAAAAAACCACAAACTTTTGGAGAAATCAGACAACAGTTAATATGGGGTATAGATATATTATATTGAATGGTAAAGCGCTCGTTTACAATAGTTGGATAAATGATAGTATTCTTTTCCTCTATGACATCATTGATGAAGAAGGGAAAGATTGGATTAATTAACTAACAGGCAATGACTCTACACACACACAAGTTATAGTAAGTTTGAAATTAACCATTAAGAATGGTACAAATCACAGTTATGATTTACATTCAATGTCTACAAAACAAATTTATCAAATTTTAAATGCGATTTCAAAAATAGACAAATATTCTTCATTTAGGCAATTACAGAGAGTATTTTGAAAATGTATTACAGTTTATCTTTTTTTATCTGACAATAATATAATAATTCTGAAATACTACACTATATTTTACCACGTAAGCAATTGTTATACACATGGAAGATAACTGATACTCCAATAGGTAATATTTGTAATGAAGATTATGAACACTATTTCACTGGATGTAACTTTTGGATTAGATTAGATTAGTATTGAAAAAATAAAATAAATAAAGGCGAACATGTTATAAAACTAAAACCTCTTTTATAAGTAAATAAAGTATATAACACAATTACCGAACAAATCAAAGTCTATAAGACATACGGCAAAATAGGTATCACACCACCGGAAAGTTGGTAACCGCAATGGTCCTGACTTGGTACAGGCATT
>JAULBM010296007.1:0-12856 GCA_032357055.1 Geukensia granosissima | reverse complement strand
CCCCCCCCCCCCCCCCTAACACCACTTTCAACAATATTTCAGTCTTATCATGGCTGTCAGTTTTATTGGTACAGTACCTGGAGAGAACCACCATCCTCTGGGCAGTTAACTGACAAACCTTATCATGTGTGATGCCAGTTAAACTCAACCCACTTTGTATGATACAAAGTCAGGCAAGAACTCACACAATATAGGTGATAGGCTACAGTGATCTGTACAAGTAAGTTGAAATCAACTACCTAGACCACTCAGCCACCCAGGTCCCAAAACATAATGACTGTGCATCTTGAACTTATTCATCAGCACATTAAGTGCTTTTTGCAGGTTTATCAAACTTGGTTATCCTAACAATCTTTTAACTCAAACTCATTACAGTTGTTCCTTGTATGTTTCAGCCATCAACTGCAACTGAAATTTAATTTTTCTTTGCTGCACAGTGTTAAAAGTACATTTGTTTATTTGTCCTTTTTTGTTCTGAAAGTCTAATTAAAAAAACCTATCTTTTGACTGAAGCCTTATGGTGGTGTAATGACACAAAGACCTATCATAGGCTTCTATAATATTCTAAAGACACAACATGAAATGGTATCTTGTATTTACTTTTTTTCTTGTCAATAGACTTACCTAGCCTTATAATCACCAAACAATTTCATAATGAAAAAAAGTTGTGACAATGTCGAAAAAGTAGCAAGATTTCAATGTTTAAGATATAATAGATCTATACAGTCAACTACAAAATTCAAATTACACAGACCAAACTAACATGAAAATCAATGACGAAAAAGTTATATAACAAAATTCTTTCTTCAAAATCCAATAAAATGATTTCTATCTGTAACTAGAAATGCAAACGATTTACATAATACAAAAAGTGAGCCATCTAAAATCTATGTTTTCACTCAACAAAGCCATAAACAAATTATAGACAAATCAGCCTAACATATACATATAACATTTATTCTAGAAACAAAACAAAGGAATATATTCAGAAGAAATTCAATCTATGACCAGAACAATCTAATAAGATGGATTTTTGTCTGGAGCTATATCCCCCAGGCAGAGTACCTTTATTGATGTTGTATTCACATAATTATCTATTGATAAATCTGATGGACAAATGTGTTCAAGTAACAAAAAGGCAGGTGTGCCATCCAAAATCAATATTAATGGCTTTTCAATGCATTTATTTAATTTTCTGCAGATAATGTTTTCAATGATTTTTTTTGCTGAATACAATTTTCCAACTAAAATTCAAAATGTTATTATCAATGGGAACAAAACAGATGTGCGCTGAATCAATTTTGAAAATGAATCACAGAATTTCTCTTTGTTATGTCATAAGGCACTGTAACCTTGTATTTAACTGAGAAACACCAAGAATTCCATGAAATTTCCATGTAAACTGATTGTCCTGTAGATATTGATCAATAGTCAATATTTATACCACAAATTAGAAGCTTCTTATAATGGAACATCAATTGGCCTTTTCTTTATTGTTCATTTTATCCCTAAATTATGACTGTGGTATCCTTACCATGCTAAATCCTATTTCCTGTTTAATAATGTCAATTAGTGTTCTAGTATTTTTAATATCTCCAAAACCATATACACAGAAATAATAAAAATAATTTATCTAGGCAAAAATTGTGCTTCCAAGAAAGATACTGAAATACAAACTTCTAATGATACTACTGATTAAATTAATGTATTGTCTCCCTCATACATTGGTAAACAAAAAAGACAGTCCTGTCCATTGTCACGGTTTATAATTAGTTTCATGTTTTGTATTTTAGGGCCTTTTACAGCCTCCATTATGGTATGGACTCTGGTTCTTTATCAAAGTCTGTTATGAGACCTGTAAAAGTTTAATTTCTAATCCCTGTAGAAGTTTAATTTCAAATCTCTGTAGAAGTTTAATTTTGAATACCTGTAGAAGTTTAGTTTCAAATACCTGTAGAAGTTTAATTTCAAATCTTACCGGTATTTGATGGATGGCTGTCTCATGGACATTCATGCCACATCTCCTATTTTTATCGGTACAGTTTATATGCAAAAGCAGAACATATTACGTTCCTTTGTTTTAACTATATATATCACAGATGTGCACATTATATATATAGCATTAAGATATGCTTCTACATGTATATGTGTTGTGAAGATATACACAATGTATCAAACCATCCTTTTTGCTGCATTACCGATATTGAAAAACTTTAACCCATCCCTCTAAAATATTCAGTGAATATCCTAAAGGGGAAGACATTGGTCTTTACCATTTTAACCCTATAGAGCAAAACATGCAGCCCTACTTTCCCCAATACTGACAAACAAAATACCAACAACACCTTTGAAATGGTGCACTAACACCAGTGATAGCATCATATTATAATCCTATTATATAAGGGGTTCTTATCTCCTGAGATCCCACCTTGTTTTTGGTCAGTGGACCTCTCTTTTTTTTCTAAGCTCCTGTTAGATTTATAGTGTGGTCTACTTAATATCTACAATATTTGCTCACTGTTCTTATTTTAATTCAGTCAAAGGCTTTTTTTATAATAATTTTCACAGGATTCATTGTGACAACATCCCCATTATCTTATCTAAAGACAAGTACCATGTAATATGAAAATACAGTATTTTGTTCTTTTTTCGCAATGTACTTATTAATGCATTTTCCACAGACATGACAGAAATGACATCCCAGAAAACCATTCTTAAAAAAATATGTGTTATTACTAATTAACAATAATGCTATTTCTACACTTTTGTAAAAAAAAAATTAAAATGACCAAAATAATAAACTGAAATTGTAAAAATATGTATGGATATATATGAAACAATTATAGATAAGTATTTTAGTACATGCAAAAGGTTTCTACATTTGTAATCAAATTTTACATTTCCATGTGATCATCACATTTACTGAACAGAATTATTTCATTAAAAATATAAATAGAGTGTCCTACCTCTGAGAGCCGTTTAGAAATTCCCTTTGCATGTGAAAATTTCATGTTTTTAGTTAGTCTTCCACAGCAACATGAATCAAACCAGTTTTCATCCAAAGATTCTTGGTCCAAATCTTTGGATCCTATGGCACAAACATTTGATAGGGTCCCTTCATGTGTCAGATAGACGAGGTGTGGAAGCCCCACTCCAAGGAGGGGGCAAGATTTCTCAGTGACGTTTGTCATTTAGACACTGAGTGTTAAAAGAGAACACATCTTCCTATCCTCTGGACACGGATATCAATGTATAACAAACAAATTAAACAAAATTAACGACATAATTATTTGAATAATTGCAAAATCCAGTCCAAAATTACTTGTTTCCTTTCACACTAATGATAACATCAAAATGACCCCAGGCCTTTGGTCCTAGGTGAAAAATTTAACTTGTAACAGAGATCTATTAGATAGTGACAAATCTTCTAATTATGACATATTGGGATATAATCATATAATACAACATTTTCCTTTATAAACACACCACATGGTTTGGATCGATACTATTACACACTCGCCACTGAATAAATTATGAACAAAAAATATCATAACAAAGCGTGACAATATTGATTTGTTTTCATTTACCTGTAATTATCATAATCACAGGTGGTGCATAGACAATTAAATTTATGTGGTTTTCATTCATAAAAATTGCACAAACATATAAAAGATTTAATTTTAAAAGTTTCCATTATTCTCGACAAAACATAAGTACAATGTAACATATTATTAAAACTAGTAGGTTTATCTTCTAATAAAATGGTTAACAACATACTACCCCAAAAATTAATGTTACATATAATCTTCCTTTTCATTTTTATATCAATATTTATGATGTACCTTTTCTTCTTTTAAAAACTCATAAATCTATTTTTTCAATATTTATACCAATGACAAAATATATGACCATAATATATTATGATATTTAAAAAATTATTTCATATATCTTAATTTATTAAATTACACTGTGTTATCTCATTCACATTTCCTTAAAATAAAATTTTGTCCTCTCGCATTGTCCACAAGTCCAGTCCAAATGTAACCTTATAATGAATTTATTATTTTTTATCAGAGTTGCAGTTCAATGAAGTTAACGCTTGAAAATTCAATTAACTTATATGTAAAGTTAAATTAAATATGACAAGTTGATATTTGGATTTAACATTATCTGTTATACACCTGGGGTGTAAGATAATGATCAAAATATTCAAATTGATTAAACAAACAGTTATTATAATTTATAATATGGAAATATGAATATATTGACACAGAAAGATATTAGTTTAGATTTTTTAAAATCCATAATATATTATGGTAGATGTTTAATTATATGCAAATAGCACTTTAGTGGATAGCTTTCTTCCGGACAACCATGCCACAACTTCCCAGTGCTCTAGAATTTTGCTGAATATATACCTTCTATTGGTCATTTGGACACTAAAGTTGACTTCCCCTAGACTAAATTGTATTTGGCCCGGTTACAGGAAGTGATTATCCTAAAGACTTGCTAATTTTTTTATAACTCGTGTTATATATGAAAGTTTTTTAGGGGAAATAATTCCTTTAAGGTTATACTGATTTGAAACACTAAGCTTAATCTTATATCCACATTTTTTTGCAATTTTGTTTTTTCCCCTAATAATATAAAGGCTGGACAGTAATCTGTATATCCAGATGTTAAATTGTTTGTTATCTGGAATTTAGTGGATGACTGTGTCATTATGAATCATACCACATCTCTTATTTTATTTCAAACAAGAGTCGTCCAAAAACTTATTGGTGGATTTTGAGAAAAATACTGGTAACATTCTAATGGAAACAATACAAGACCTGTCTATATGGAAACCTGTATCTGGACACAATCATCTGTGTAAACCAAACAGAGGTTTTGTGCTATTACACAGTTGCCCAATCAAGGTGTATGTAATGCAGACTTACCTATTGGGTGCTTTATGTATCAGGACCTTCTTCATCTGAACTGATTTTCCAGGCATTTTGACATATTTCACATGGTAGAGAACTAGTTTTTAAATTTGAGTCATTCTACTTTTTTCTAAAGAATCTATGATTTTTTTTTAGAATTCTAACAAATATGATTCTTGTATAGGGTTCTGAAAGTGTCAACAGGATTTACTCATAGTAAAATCTCTAATAACTTATGACTTGCTTTTGAGCGCAGAAACGTGACGTTTATATGAATTTTGTGCACAGCCTATATAAAAACAAACAGAATTTTGCATAATATTTATGTATATACAATATAAGAATCGAAATAATTCATGGCAGCCATAATTTATTTCTAATTTAACATGGTCTGTCATTGTTTTCACAAATTTTATCCCTAACTACTGCTCAGGATAAAATTAATATGAAAACAACTCAAGCCCATGTTAAAATCATCAACAAATTATGGCTGCCATGAATTATTTCTTAACTACTATCAATCCTTTAAAGAAAATAAAAATTAAACCTGGAAAAAATACCAAAATGTACAACTCTGCTCTTTACTTTCTCAAATATTCTAAATAATATATTAAGTGTACTTAACAACAGAATAACACTTAAATTTTCTGGCTACCTTTCATAAACATTACATAATTTTAGTCATATTAGACCTTTTAAACACTACAATTATTTATAACACACAAAGATAGCATAGATAAAATATTTAAAAGAAGACATACTTCTTTGGTGGTCAACAGATTTAGGATATTTTTGTGATGTAAGAGATTCTTAATAGGAAGGCATTGTTTTTGTTTAATCTACTGAATTTTTTTATCAACATGTTATAAAGTAAACATATTATCTAATATCATATAAATATGAAAAATCATACAGGCATGTAAAACTGGAGTGTTTGAAGGCCTAATATTTATTTATTGAATTATTTGGACAGGAAAAGAAAACTATATTTCTTAATCCTAATTTAGCAACCCTTTGTCTTTGCTCAATTGGCAATCCAGTAAACCAATTTAAAATGACCTGCAAAATTGACTATGTTGTTTTATGTAAGATAAAGTAACCTTTTACCACTGCCTGATTGGTACAACACTACTTCTTTACTAACTTATAATCAGTTTTACAATCCAACAGCTCAGTTTAAACTGTTTGACACTGGATTGCCAGTTTGGTAAATTGCTTGAGATGTTTGTATTGCAGGGGTAAAGGGTTGATGCTAAAGAACAATAAAAACTGCCGATCAGTAGCAGACACATTCAAAGAAAGACATGATTTTTATTCCATTTGCACTGATAAGGCAATCCCTAGATTCTTCATGCCAAGTTTGGGTTCATTTGTCCAGTGGTTTTACAGGAAAATATTTTCTTTTAGTTAGACCTTATACATCAGAAAAAGTTAGACCTATCATAAAAAAACAGTTGATGTAGTGACCAATTTAGTATCATGACTAAAACAAAGTATGCAAATTTTATGAAGGTTCTTCCATAAACCATTCATACCAAACCATAGTTCATTTGACAAAGTAGGACAGAAATGCAAAATAATTATAAATGTTGAGGGTATGTCAAATGATGTTGAAAGCTCATACAGGCCTATGTTAAAGGAATTGACATTTGTTTTCTGTCATAAAATGACATCAACAATGAGACTGTTACAGCAGAGCCCACAAATTGCCAACATTTTTTTCCTGGCATGTAGTCTTGAATGTCCATACTATTTCAATCTAATCTTGTGTAATGTGTATATACAATGTTCATGTTTTATATATGGTAGAAGGCAAATCAAAATTAGTTTAAGCTTAAGATTATTTGTCAAAATGTATTAAACACTGATCTACTTGGTCAAATCTAATGTATCAAAATGAGCTGTATAACAGAAGGGCTCTCCAGTTAGTGTTTAATTGACTTGAAAAATTGGTCTGGTGCAAAGAGAAATGTTATGAAAACAAACACAACATGCAAGATGAAACAAAGATTTATATAACTCAGTACATCCAATATCCTTTCATTTTGTGCATTTACCCTTTCCACTATGGCTGAATGAACCAATCAGCTGATTGGATTAGCTCAGTAAAATTACCTACTACATGTATGTAAAATAGAACCACATTTGTTCAGGTAAAATTCCCAATTTGTTATAATTTCATTTGAGATATTTACAGTTGCATGACTGTTTCATGATATTATATTGATTTTTATGTTTTTTATTTATGGTGAGGTCAAAGAATCAGTTACAATTATATTCAACTGTCCTGGTGATTTAATTGAAATACAAATGTGAAGCAAACCAGAATAAATAGTTTCTTAAAATAATGTGCATTCTTCCACTTGTGTGAGAAATTTTTCTGTCTATTCCCACATTCTGCTATGCCTAACTCAGGAAAAGAAGGAATTTTCACAATCACAGAATTTTTCTGAATCTTCAGTATGCATTGATTTAAGAACCTATTATCCTTCTCTATTTATCTTCTTTGCAGATAGGTAGATTCAGTCTTTCAATGCCATAATGGAATAGATCATTAGTATTATTTACCTTACCATCTGATTGAATTTTCAAACCATATAATACACTTGTGTAAGTATAAGAGTTAATGCCAGAATTAAATTAAAAGACCTAGTGAAGAACTTCCTTTTACATGTACCATATATCTTCTATTTGATGGTATTCACTAAAAATTTTCTAATAAACATCTTACCAGATTACTTCATCAAACAGCAATCTACAAAACAAAACACAGTGTTACAATGAGTCTGTAGAATTCAACTGTTATGGCTATTTATGTCCTTGTATTTTTAAATCAGTACTGGGCTGTACAGGGTATTTTATTACTATGACAATAAACAAATATGAAAACCCAGATAGTCAGTTTATATGGCAGGAAACTAAACCCAATGCAGAGTTTCCATTAAGATAAAAATTCGAGTTTCAGAACTATCTTTGTTCAATATCACAAAACAAACAAGTTGAGCAGGAAGTGGAACAGAGTTAATCTGGGTTAAGATTGAAAGGAAGGAACAGAAGCTACCGTACTCCTTGTATTTCACACCCCTGCTGCTATAAACACCTTTATTTTGATTAAAATCCTTAAGCAACCCCATAAATTCCCTGCTTTGCAAGATAAGGGAAACAGAAAATTCTTTTAGAAAATAGCAATTTGATATTGAGACACACTTAAAGTAGAGGACAAAAACCAAAAAATCATTTATTTTAAATGACTCTAAACAAATATGTACTTCAGACTTGAAAGGAATCTGGATTTTGCTGATTCTAAAAAGTGCCCTGCAGTTTTAATTTTTTAAGCACCCTGGGCATTACATACAAGGAATGTGGTAATCTTGGAGACAAAACAACACTGGTACATACATTAAATTTTTATCATTTAAGCAAATGTCGCCATAAGTTATTTTATCTTTTTTATTATTTCAGACCAAGCACTGAATTATGAAGCTTTGCAAAGAGATGGCATATTTCCTAGAGAGATCAAACATCTTAATGACCATATTCTGTCATGATGAATTGCATCTTTATTTTCATTTGAACTATATTTAACTTTAAATGTATTAGAATTCATTCGCAAACAATGTAATAGACTTATCTGTGGCAAGTGTTGTGATTCAAAGCACAGCAATCATAGAACAGACATTGTCAATTTTTTAGCACAAATGAGACTTGACATCCTGTTAACAAAGACTTCTATTTTAAAATCAAGAATATCTATTTTTGAGAATGCCATTGAAGATTCAAAAATGAAGGAGAGCAACTATTAGGTTGTGTCTGTTTTTTATTTGTTTTGTGTCCGGACAAATTTTTAAAACCTATTAGCCAGCCAGGACAAAAAACACAAAAAAACACAGCCTTTGGGATAGATATGTCAAACAGGCTAACACAAATTCATAAAAGTTGAATTCCATTTTTGCAATAAATCTATTTTGACAAACTATATATTTATATAAAAAACATGCTAAATTTAAATAAGCGATTATTTTAAGTATGAATAAAGCAATATAAAATTCCACAGACTTGTTCAATCAATGATTTTCTGAAATAATTTTGTGTTTTTAACTCATTAACAACAAAACCTATCAGCATGCAGACGCAAAACAAAGAAAAACACAACTATGGCCTTATAAAGTAAAGCAACAAATGATAAAACAAATACAATCACATGCGACTGACATGAAGGAGGTGTTTGTCCGGCTATTGATTTTAATGCAAAAAAACAAATGAAAACCACTGAAGAAGGCAGTAAAACTAATATAACAAAAATTCAAAATTACCAGACCAACTAGAAAGAGACAGGTTATCGTTAACTTGTATCACATAAACAACTATTACTTTAATAAAAACATATTCTGATGGTCAGATTCCGAATGAAACTATTGTGAACTTGAAACAAAGCTTGACAGAACTTTAGAAAATAATTTAAGTGCCGCTGCTATTAATACATCAACATTACTGTTATAACTTATATGAACTTCCATCCTCTTTATCGATCAATATATTTATTTGGTTTAAGATGGTTAAAAATAAAAATGCAGTCAAATGGTGGTGGCTGACGGTTATTAACGTCCTACACATCAAATAAATGCTCTCAGGCGACGGTTCGTACAGGAACTTGAGTATTGATGTAATTTTGGGTTGCCAAGTTGGTTGATATAATTTGAGTGGGTGATGTGAAAGTACTTTTGTAACCTTGTCAACTTGTTGGATTGTCGTTGTTTCAATATGGCATCGATTTGTTGACTTTATGTATCTTGCTGGATTTGCTGGACTACAACATCACTTTTCAGGGCCATGGTGTCCAGCAGAGCAGACCAGTTCTGCTGTGAATTGATTTTCATGCCTGCGTCCTACTTAAATACTCTGCAGCAAGTCTGGTTGCCAGTGGGTCACTGCGTCTAGGACGATGTAAGGAGTTGGTCATTACTTTCACTCCATGTTGTAATACGGTCGAAGTTCCTGCATGGCAGCAAGTGTTGCTGCTTTGATGACAGCTACGTGACTGTCAGAATCAATGCAGTCAAAAGCACATGTACCTTCTTATAAATGCTGCAACCCATTGTGATCAATGAACCATAAAATTAGGTCATTTTCACATGACAAATGCCTACATGAACCTCATCTGTTAATTATTACTTTATGGATACCCTTTTACACTTTTTACCTTAAAGACCAAACTATAAAGGCGGAGGATCTAGACAGTTTAAGCCAGTTTAAGCCTGGCACTTTGCATGTGACTGTCCCATGTCATGAGTCAGCTTTAGATTTGTTCTTGTGCTATTGTTTTGATACAGAAATAGAAGATATAATACATGTATGATTAACCATGAAATTTTTCACTTCATGTGTAAAAGATTTGTTTAACGTAACATTAATAAAAATAAGGGGGATAAAATTGCTATTCCTCCTGTCAAATTAAAATAAATTTTTCGTCCTCTGAAAAATCTTGACATAAATAAATCTTCTGGTTCCAGAACATGTCTAAAAAATTGGTAAGATAGTTAAATATCTTTCTTAATACCCATTTCAGATTTTGTTATTGCTTTGAGAGAGAATAGCCAAAATATGAGAGACTCAGTTCATGAAATGTACATTATTATATAAAAGACCATTGTTTTATTTGAAAATAATAACCTTTAACTTTTCTGTTTATTCCATTTATTGTTGATTAATTTGGACAGATTTAATTAACATTTCAAACTATTGAAAATAGAGTAATTGCAAAGACAATGAATTTATGGCTTTACAATTATTTCAACAATCAAGCTCTTCTTTTTGGTCATCCTTCCAAAATTGGTTGTATATTGTGACAAATAAAGATGTTCCCTTGAACAGAAGTTTGTTCAGTGATGAACTTGTTTATTATTGTATACAAAACAGATATTTAAAAAATAAATTATGAAATTCCACCTGGATGCCAAAAGTAGTTTTTATGTTGTACATCTATTTATACATTTCTCATTGGAATCTGGAATTTATTGAATACAAATTGTAATAGTGTTGTATAAACATGATAGCAAAACTTCACACAAATAACAGACATGACTGCTTGTTTTAAAATAAGCATGATAAGTGAAAAAGAAATTAAATGTATATCTTTATCTTTCTATCATAATGTGCTTCAAGTAATTAAACAAGTACAACTTTTTTATAGGAAACAAGATCAACATTACTTGTTTAAACATGGCATATATTTTCCACACTTCTTTGTATATACTGTACCTCATTCCATATATTCTTCCCAAGACAATAAAAAATGACAAATGTCCTTTAATACAATTACTTCATTAAAAGATATAGCAAACTTATTATCTTTGAATATTAGAACTAACAAACATACAAATTTAATATATTTATGGGAGACGGATTGATTGTGGTGGCAGCAACTGGGGACAGATCAACAATGGGGCCATAAGAACTGTGGGAAATCGTGTGACCAACTTTAAAAAATCAAAACAACGGCACAACGGCAACCTGGCTGCAATCTTTTGACCCACATATTCATCTTTATCTTGAGAGATTACAAGTTAAATTACTAAGCCTGTTTTCACATAATTATACCTGCTCATATTACTTTTTTCTATTATTAAACTGTAGATGAGCAGATATTTAAAGAAGCCAAATCAAAGCAGTGGGTTGCAAGAAAACTGGAATGCAGATCAACAATGAACTTGCTGAATACATTTAAGATAAATGAAGATAAATGCAGAAAACGGAAAATGAATGTAACATGTTATTATATATGGGATTAAAAGATAAATATACTTGATTCATCATTTCCTCTTACAGATTTCCTGATATTTGCTGAATAAATTTTTTTCTTGTCTTTGAAAAAATCTAATTTTGGCTCGTAGACGGACACAACCATACATTCCGGATTTTTTTCGGCGAAGTAATGAAATAATATATGAGGGCTTTATAGATTATGGAACAATTAAAAAACAATATTATTGTATTATTTTGATTTCGTTCATATGTCTTTATAATTTAAAAAATAGTTTGACCGATGATTTTGGTTTTTTGACGGTTCAGGGTGTGTTCGCCCTAATTTTGTTTCGCACCAGAGTGGTTTCGCCCTGTTCCATTTTCGTCCTGAGTGGTTTCGCGCTATATCTCGTTCGCCCTGGCTGGTTTCGCCCATATACTTTAATTGTAATATAATCCTTTAAATTATAGTACCAGATCTGAGTTTGTTGTGTGGTTTGTATGTGTTCGACTTAACGATTTCTGTCTGCCCCTTTGGTATCTTCGAATTCTTTTTGTTTTTATTTTTTGTTTTTAAGAGCTCTTGTTTTGTGTTTTATATATTAATATATAATAATATAGTGAATAAGCAAGAACTTATAATTCAATGTATGTTTATTAATATACATTATAACAATAAAAATAAATATTAAAAGTTGAAGCAACTATTCAACGTGAGCAACATTCTATTTAATGCACTACTATCACAGACAAATTGTCAAAGGCGCTCTATTTATGCTGCATGTAGTGGCTCTGGCTGTTTGTCTTTGTCTTTGTCAGCATGTCCGTACAAACGGGCGATATAAGCTTTAAAAAAATGGGATGTAGGTACATGTAGCTCGTTGTTTGAGTAACGATCCCAGGCACTCTGTATCTTTGCCTTTAACTTGGTATACCGGTGGGTGTCACGAGTCCTCGGGATGGGAAACTTAGTTCTGGAACCACTGACGGTTGACGTACTGGACTAGTGACTGAAGCTGTAGTGTAGCACTGTCACTGAGTTGGTCGAATGTACGGCGAATGTGGTTGGACGGGAAAAACGGCAAAGACATAAGCTGGCATTAGTAGTGGTACACTGCTCCGTGCTGACGGATAGCTAACCAGGCAGCTGTTGTTTTAACAATTTTCTCATTTCTCTTTAATCTTTTCCA
>JAULBM010295996.1:0-15251 GCA_032357055.1 Geukensia granosissima | reverse complement strand
AATGACAATTGCTTTAGAATGGAAATAATTGTATATGTAATGTAAGATTTACCGACGTGAAGTCAATGAGGGATCTAAAAAAATCAAAATGATTAAAAAAAACCCCAGCAGACGTTATGATTATCTGGACTGAATCCGCTTCACCGATAGGCTGTGCCTACAACTATTTCTTTATATTGAATATTGAATCAAATTGATGATAATCAGGAATATAATATTTTAAACAATTTTCGTTTTTGTAATTATCAGAATACTTCATGAAGATCCTTGTCGGAATTTAAAATTAATATCAAACTGCCAATTCCAAAGAAAAAATGCAAAAGAATGTTTAACCCTGCAATTTTCCAATAATAGTACGTCTTGTAAATACTTAAGTTACTAAATTCGAAATATTGGGACATTCTATGGTGTTGCAAACATACTTTTTTATTTTAATGTTGAATGTCGGATTGAAAGGTTGGTGTACGGGCCCTGAGTGTCATCCTCGGGGGTGAAACCCACTTAGGTATCATCTCAAATGTTAAATCCATTTCAACCGATTTTTATTGTGTGTTATCATTGCTGTTCTGTCACAGTGGCACACCACTAGTACCAGGTTAAAGGATGGGTCGAGCGCTCTCAAACTGGTCTAACAACGTCACAAAATTTATGTGGATGTCTCAAGCCAGGAGCCTGTAGTCAAGTGGTTGTCGTTGTTTACTTAGTCATTTAATGTTACTTGTTCACTATTTTTTCCAAAAAGATTAGGTCGATTATCGTGTGTTATGAACAAATAATGAATTCACATTTTATTTTTTGGGAGCCTTTTACAGATTTCGTTATGGTTTGGACTCTCATTCATTATTGAAGGCCGTAATGGGACCAGTAGAAGTTCGACTGTCATTTATATATAGTGGGTTGGTGTCTCATGGACAATCGTGCCACATCTATATTTTTATTACAACCATCGTCAATTAACCGGCGTTAAGCAACAATTTACCAATCAGAAACAAGCTTATCCCTTGGCGGTAACATATTGAGAAATGTATAAATTTAGAGGTTTTCCATGGACATGATGGATGCTGGATATCAAGTTTGATTGAGCTAAATACATTCATCCGCTAAGATGATTGAAAATAAGCCAATGATTAACAATATTTTCACAATTGGGCTATATTAACTCAAAAAGGAACAAACGTTTTTAGGGTCGTTCAAATATGAGCCATACCAAGTTGGGTTCATTTGGCCCGATGATAGTTTGAATAGAGATTTTCAAAAATTTGGTTAATTGTTAACAAAAATTTAATTTCCGGGAAAATTATTCTTAAGAAATATAGGCAAAATCCATGTACGTCTTTTCATCTATGCAACATACCATCATCTCTTAAAACTGACCTTCAAGAAAGCTGATTTTTACAAACTGTTATTAACCAAAACCTAGAATAAATGGTGCCAGCCATATATTAGTTGTCCAACTAACATGATATAATGTAAACGTTAAGAGATCTTCGTACCAAGTGTTGTTCCATTCGTGTCGCCAAGCATGAACAGCAAATAACTTAAACCAAGTTCAATCCAACAGCATGTTGCATGTACCTACATGTATCTCAAGTCAGGAATCGTGGTCAAATGTACTTGGCTTTTCATATACTAGTTACATGTAGATATAAACAAGGGGCTCAGGAGGCCGAACCTGTATCGCTCATTTGACATTGGGCCACTTAATAAACAAACATTAAATGACCAAAATTATCTATGAATGTTTAACTTTAGAAAGGATATACCAAAGATGGTTCCTGTCAAATATTATTCTTTTTTGCCAAGTAGTTTCAGAGGAGAAACTTTTTTTTATTTTTTGGAATTAGAAACAACAAGCATCCATGATGGTCATGTTATATTAAAACCATATGAATAACATATGGTTTAAATAGCATAGGCAAGTTCGGCTGAGGCAGTAAACTTTGTTGGCTGATGCCCTATACAACCCTAAAAGGAACCTATCTAGGGACCATTTTACCAAAGATAAGTTCCAATGGAGTTAACTTTAAGATGAGAAAATATTTTTTTTATGATTTCCCATAGGGTCCTACATCTATTAAGTTGGGCCACGGTAGCTGTCTTGTGGTCAACAGACAAAATTCTGAAAGAAATTCTCCTGGGACCATTTCAACAAAATAAATTACCAATGGAGGAAGTAGATCCAGTCAAGAATATTTTTTCATAAATTTCTCATATGGGCCTATTTAAAACTAAGTTCGGCTGTGGAGGCCATCTTGGATGGCGGTTGAGGTCATCAGACAAAAATCTGAACTGTAGATCATTTATATATTTCACTGCAGTAGAGTTAAATTTTGTTATCACAACGATTATTCTGTATACTGTTTGCCACATCGAATTTTACTCATATTGTACATTGTATTTCTCTTGTAGCACCCTGGTGTGCCTGAGTTAAATAAAATCTTGTCTTGTCTTATCTGTACAATAAAAATACAGGTCTGCGGGGTGACTCAAATAGCAGGTTTGCGCTCACACTACCGAATACAGCAAGTTTGGCCTCATACAGAAACGGATAAGGCAACAAACTTTATTGATGTAATGTGTGATACTTTTACTTTTAATATCTTAATGCAACTTTAAATAAAACGCTTTTTATATTTCATTTTACAGCACTTTTCATTATCGAAAAAAATCCTTAAACCGGTCAGTAATATATGGTTTTCAATTTGCGTCCATATATATTGCGACCTGAAATACCTTGTAATCAATTGTTGAATCGTTATTAGCCTGGACCCAGGTATTCACCTAAGTCTATAGTTATCAGAATTGTCTGGCATTAATATTACCACAAATTATTTGTTCAGAACTTTTCAGTTACAATTCTAGACTCCTAAAATAATGGAGAATGCTTCATTCCTTGTATTGCCCACGGAATATAACTTTCCGATAGATTTTGCTGCCTATTTCCATGTGCTTTGATTTGAGTAAATGTACTTTTACAATGTTTTGGAACACGATTTCTCTATGTTTTAGTTCAAATGCAACTTCTTGAAATAAGCATTTCATTACTTTTATTATAAGACATGCTATATTTGACCGAACATCTCGTGTTGAGAGGCTAGATGTCTTATCTTCAGGAATATAACCATGAGTTTTCTTTAAGTAACAGTGAGCATTCATTAGAGAGGCATCTTCTTTTTGCATGTATTTCTGCCTAGTACATTTAATATATATAATTCAGGTACTCTCTAGTCGGATTGAGTGAATTTCTGTCTTTTTTTGTTCGTCTATTACAGCTTTTGTTTTCTTTAATTTCTTCCTTTGATCTCTCGATCTTTATAGGGAAGAGTTGGGTAGAGGCGGATAGTGACTTTTGAAAAAGGCCGTAGGTCTAATTGTTTATGTGTTTAATCTGGGACTAAAATAGTCCCAGGTTTAATATATTGACAATTTACATTTTCATTTATTCAGGTAGGAGCTTTTTTTTATTCTGGGGCGGTAACTGGATATTTATAGTCTTACACCAAATAGGCCAAACCGCCTCGGTGGTGTCATGGTTAACGTGCTCGCCTCGAGTACGTAAGGTTATGGGTTCGATTCCCGGCCGGGTCAAAGCAAAGACATTAAAATTGGTATTTGCTGCTTCTCCGCTTAGAACGTTGCATTAATTAGGAGTAAGAGCAAAGTGACTGGTCGGCCCAGAGTCAGAATAATGTTTCTGACTAAAGTGGCATGTCTTCTGGCGGTTTATTGTTTTCGTGAGCTAGTACGTTAGGCACAATTCAATCAACCAAATAGGCCCTTAGCTAAATCGGCCCAAATATAACAAAAATGGTCCATACAAATATTACGGCATATTCAGGGTTGAAAGAATATGGTTAATTTATTTATAATTAAAATATAACTTTTTGTCTATCAAATATAAATTCTTTACCTGTTTATTGTTGAAAATAAATATTATTACTTCCAGATTTTACCCATTTTCACTTTATAAAACTTTATAAAAACTGAGAGTAATACACCAAGATAAAAAGCATAAGATAAAAGATAAGATAAAAAGAAAGATTAGGTAACAATAAGTTCAGAATGAAAAAAAAAATACTGTATGAAGCAGAAGGCATATTTTGGTATGAATCTGGTATGGCTCGGTCGGTAATGTAATGTTTGAATCACTCAATCAGCCAATCTAATTAAAATTAGACCTCTCACTTGCTCCCTATTTTCATTTGGACGTATTCGGTCGCTCCCACGCCGCGACCGAATACGTCCAAATGAAAATAGGGAGCACGTGAGAGGTCTAATTTTAATTAGATTGTCAATCAGCCTAAGCACTGTATCTAAATTTTGTATTGATTCCCCAGGTCTTTTTGGGGCGTCTTAATTGACAATATAAACATGTTTGTTTAATCAAGTTTCCCATTCATCGTCGGTAAACACTTCGTATTTCCGTCAAAGTTGGGCCACTGAGTATGTATCTTGTATATAGTCTATTATCCCTGTTAAACTACACACAATAGGTTACAAAAATACCCCACCGGATGCCTCGCAAAAATAATGTGACCTTTTTCATGACCTCAGTCAGAGTTCGCTACGCAAGGAACTATGGGTATGTTGGCAAGGAAAATACTAATGGCGGACAGCTGATGACTGAAATCCTCACTCGAGAGAATTTAATATAGTATGCCGATTATTTCAATGATGATAGACAGAAATTGTGTGTATGAAAACTGCATGTTGTATAATTATATCTTTGATAATCTGTCATAAGTCTAGTTGATGACTATATACATTATTCTAATAAATTTTAAAATTTGAACGTGATATTCGAAACCTGCGCTTGCAATTCCTATTAACCGTGCTGTTATCGGATTTAAATTCGCATGTATTTGTGACAAGGTGAAGGGAAATTAACAAATTGATATGTGAGTAAACTAGAATTTAAAATAAAGCGTTAAAGCTGTTTTTATTTTCGTTTCAATGTATATATTTGATTATTGCGTTCATTTGTATCTTGTTTTTTAGTGTTACCTTTAATATATTAAACAGATATTATATCTGTATATTACTCCCTGATAAACTGATTCCCAAATTTAGCCAAATTTGGCTTATATGAATCCCTCACAAAACTGGAATGCAAATTTTTATTATAATAAATTCCATTTTATATTTAATTTACAATAAACAAAACTTTACATTTCTTGTAAATAGCTCAAATTTATAACCCACGCATGCATGGCATTATAAGTAACATCAAATGCCCGGCACATAATCATCAGTAAGATTGATGGAGTGCAGAAATTAGAAGAAGAAGAAGAAGAAGAAACCAACAAAAAACTACATTTTATGCATATCACAGCGCCCAGATTTGGACAGAATAATCAAGAGTTGATTTTATATACAAATAATTTCTATGATAATAACATCCAGCCCCACTATATCATAAATATTTGAGGTTCTAGTGAAAATTCAGATAGCCCTTATTTCTGGATACCTCATAACATCCTTGATAATGTAAAAAATTATCTTTTTATTTAAAATTCCTTTTTAAATGTTATAAATTTAAATATTAGATTTGACATCAAGCAAAACTCATAAGTACATTTTTGTAAAAGAGAAAAAAATGATAGCACCAAAATATACTGGCATGCCCAAAATTATCCCATCTTTGATATCTGAATATTTATTTCATTAATTTATTTCTCTTCTTATCATGCTTACTTTTTGTATTTGTATTTAGAATGATAAGTTCATGTAGTTATGATATATATACTAGTTGCATTTTTTTGTCTAAGTTGAAGTCATTTTATTTCTGACATCAATCATTAAACAGTTTTTATAGTATATAAAAAAACAAGTCATAATAGGAACAAAAAATAATAGTGTTTTCTTTTCAAATGGTATTTAATAATTTTTACAGGGTAATATGGAAGTTATGAGGGTATTCTGGTAATTAATTGGGGTATTTCAGTAAATTAGAGGTATTTCGGTAATTCGAGGTAACATTCATTTCTTTTTTAGGCCATTGGTAACATGTGAATGTAAATCTTTATCCTGAACAATGTGTTAAGTATTGTTTAGTGGGTTGCCTCAGAGAGCAAATAATGATCTATCTTTTTTGTTAGTAATTTTATTACACATGGCTATCCATATATATCTGCATTATATGAATATGTCCATTTTATTACAATTTTGTAAAAAAGGAACATTCAATATAGAGATCATGTACTGGGCTAAATTTAAGACATCCAATTAAAAAATGTATTCCATCTCCATAAGCAATTTTGCAAAATTCGCAGATAGGTTGAGTCTCAGGTTGACCAAGTCATTACAGTTACCTGGTAGATAAAGGTACATGTTTCCAGTAGTGGTTGCAGCATTAGAATTTATACGCCTGTCTTTTAACTTTTAAGACAGGACATATTATGTTATACCCCTGTCTGTTCATTGCCAACATTTGTACAATAACTTGAAAACACTTTGATGAATTTTGTACAAATATTAGTCCATCATATATAATGATAGAGGAATGCTCCCTTTGATTTCTCTTCAATTTTGAGGATATGGTTTTGGAATAAAGTCTTTTTTTGTATTAAAAATATGGGGAGTTTCCAGTGTTCAAATGCTGTTGACAATGTCAATAAAGTTATAGGAAAGTCTTTATATCTATGGACACAATCCCCCCTTTCAATTTTCATAGGGGCCTGGGTGGCCGAGTGGTCTAGGTAGTTGATTTAAACTTACCTGTACAGATCACTGTTTCCTATCACCTATACGGCGTGAGTTCGCGCCTGGGTTTGTATCATAGAAAAACAGGTTGCATTTAACTCGCGTCGCACATGATAAGGTTTGTCAGTTACCTGCCCAAGGTCGGTGGTTCTCTCCTTGTACTCCGGCTTCCTTCACCAGTAAAACCGACCGCCGCGATATGACTGAAATATTGTTGAAAGTGGGGTTAAACCCCAATCAAACAAATCAATTTTCATAAAGTTTTTGTACAGTTAAAATTCATAAAAAGAGAATTATATTCAGTTTTTATGCACTACACAAATGCTACATGTAACTGAAAAATGCTTTCAGCAATATCATGAAATTATAGGAAGACTTTATATTGATAGACCTAAGCTCTGTTTTGATTCATTTTCTAGCACGTTACTGTTTCCAGTGAAAGACTCTTATCCTACTGAAATGTTTATTTGTGCAACTTTACCATGACAACCTGCTGCTGTTGATCATACTGTGCATGCTTAGGCACCTCAGTTAGAATATTCTTTTAAATATCACAGGGCATTATGCATAATTACAGATTTAGGAGCATTTGAGACAAATTTGAAAAAATGTTATTCATGTCAAAATAATTTTAGATATTGAAAAAATGGATGAAGTTGAAGACTACAGGAAATTACAAGAAAGATTTGTGTCAAACCAAACTGGTAGCAGTGTGCTGGAGATTTCTATTGTACTGTCAACACCTGTCTTCTCTGTCTTACTCAGAAATGCCTTGTTACTGGTCATACAGCAGTATATAAATTTAAGTTATAGACTACTGAATATTGGGTAAAATTCTTATTAAGATCTTTCATTCTTACTCAAAAGTGCCTCAAGACTGGTCATTTTTCAGTATTTCAATATCAGTTAAGATTTCTTAATATTGGGTTAGGTTTTAATTTTAGTGTTCTTTTCTTATTCAGAAATACTTTAATCATGTTAATACTGGTTAATCAATTTAGTATTTAAATTTCAGTCATGTCAGTAAAAGAGTAATGTTTTAATTTAAGTGCTCTCTATCTTCAAGTATTACTTGGTTTAATTTTTTAAGATGGAAAATGAAGACATGAAGACATTCATTGACATTGAGAAGTGACTGAAAATTAAAAATCTTAGTGTTCTTACAAGACCTTCAATGAGTTTGAAATTTCACTTTCAATGAAGAATTGTCCTTATTATTTTACAAGCGTAAATGTTAAATAATAGTCTGAAATGTTTAAAATAATTATAATGGTAAAAATTAAATTTTATGAAAAACAGCACAGACTATCCAAGGATTATGTTGCCTGGTTTGGGACAGTCACATGCAAAATTCAGTATGTTGCATTCATTTTATTTGATCCAAACCCTTCCTTTTTCTTCTTATTTAAAGGTAGGCAATATTTAAAAATTATAAAATCAAATATAGCATCATCAATATTAAAACATTTCTGTTACCTTTGTTACAATAAGGATTTTTTATTTATTGTAGGTTGACTTTTCTGTTAGATTTTTCATGTCTTGTAATGCCAACATTGTTATCCGCTACTACAAATTCTGAAAGTCTGGATTATCTCCTCTTTACCATCATAACTACAGCAGTAGGAGCCATATTGTTAAGTTTTGGGAATTCAGACTACAAATGGAGTGATTTGTATTCCAAAGTAAAAGAGTTTCCATCAGTCCAAGTAGAAGGTAGATTTCAATTTATATCCAATTTTAAAGCCATTACATTGATTGGAACAGTCATATCAATCTTAGCAGTAGATTTTACTGTGTTTCCACGCAGGTTTTGTAAAACAGAAACCTATGGAACTGGATTAATGGATGCAGGTGTTGGATTGTTTATAGTTTCCAATGCAGTTGTTTCCCCTGAAGCAAGAAATAAGATAACTGTCAATTACAATAGGTATGTTGAACAAATCTTTTATTTCATGGACTCATTTTTTGTCTCGCCTGACATGAAGTCGTGAAAGGGAGACATAGGTTACTTTCCATTAATAACAGTGGCAGGACTAGTTTAATTGAAAGCATAAGATATATCTCTGAAATTATTGAATCTAGAAGGATCAAATTGAGTTTGCAGATACATATATATATATTTCCTGTTATGAAAATGTTGACTAACTACATGACATTTGTTCTTGACCTTATTTGCATGGTTCAGTGACTTTTAACACATTCATCTCCAAGATTTCACAATTAGGGCTGTCATATTTCATTTTTTCTTGATCTCCTCATCATTGATGAGCAGTTTTATTAAATTTGGAAAATATTTTCACATTTAAGTCTATTTTCTACATAAGTATTTCAGTTGAACTTTGTTTGCTCCAATTCTAAGGGACTACTGAGATTTGCTCTACTATCCATTTATTGTTGGAGTTACTGAAGTTCAGAAAAAGACAGGCATTGAACCAGTGTGGTACAGAGCTTACTTGGAACAGCAAAAATTGTACAATTTGACCATTAATCTTTTTATAAAACTGCAAAAAAATTGCAGTCGTATTATGGTATTCTGTCGTTGTTGGCTTTAAAAAAAATAGAATTTTAGAATTTAGAAATGCTCAGTATATTTATACAGAATAGTGCATATAACACTTTAGCAGGCTCAGTTGTTTTACATGAAACATCATATATTATATATAAACCTTCTGTTTGATTGTCAATTTGCTTTTCGCAATTGGGTGGTAATTTTTGTAAATTGAAGGGTTGTGTCCCAAAACATTAAAAGTACAAAATGTAACCATGCAGTATCCATTTTGGGAGTGTTGCCTTATAGGTTTGACAATACATAAAAGTGTATTTAGTCGGTACATTAAATCTGAGAAAGTTCGTGTCTGTTCTGCAGTACTGGTTGTAGTTTCTTGTAATTATATTAACTGCCATTTCCATGAATATGATGAATAATAGATTTGTATTTTATTGCAGTAGTAGGTTTGGTCTTGTATTGAAGTCAGTAATAATAGATTTGTATTTTATTGCAGTAGTAGGTTTGGTCGTGTATTGAAGTCAGTAATAATAGATTTGTATTTTATTGCAGTAGTAGGTTTGGTCTTGTATTGAAGTCAGTAATAAAAGATTTGTATTTTATTGCAGTAGTAGGTTTGGTCTTGTATTGAAGTCAGTCATATCCAGCTTGCCATTGTTGGTTTTAGGAATAGCACGAGTCATAACAACAAAGGGAGTTAACTACCAGGAACATGTCACAGAATATGGAGTTCACTGGAATTTCTTCTTCACACTAGCTGCTGTAAAGGTACTGTGTTTACTAATAAGAAGGGAGAACTGTCAATCGCCACATCTACTGTAAACTTTGAAATTGTAAAGTGCTATAGCTCCAGATGGCATTTTCCAAGATTGGAATGTCATTCCTTTTGACAAGCATTAAAATTCTCAAATGTATCAGAACTGATCAGATAATGGTTTCTTCCTTTAATGAAAGAAATATTCATATACAAATTGGACTGCCTCAGTGGTGTAATGGTTAGCGTGCCTGCTTCGAGTGCAGAAAGTCGTGGGTTCAATCCTCTGCCGGGTCAAACTAAAGACATTAAAATTGGTATATGCTGCTTCTCCGCTAAGCATGCAGCATTTAGGAGTAAGAGCATTGACTGCTCAGCCCAGAGTCAGAATAATGTGTCTGGTTAAAGTGGCATGTCTTCCTGTGGACTGTTGCTTTGGTGAGCTAGCACGTTAAGCATGTCGTTCTAGTACATAGCAGGGTTCATTCATCATCACTCATCATTAATATGCTCCCGTCCTGAATATGCATGAAATATTTGCCACTGGATGTTAAGCACCATTCAATCAATCAATTTATGGATAATTAATTATATACATGATAAACAAATAACAGTTCAGCAGACTAATGACCAAAGTTGTGAAAAATAAACAAATAACAGTTCAGCAGACTAATGACCAAAGTTGTGAAAGGATAAATGATAGGTAATGCGCTACTGTTTACCTTTTACTGTACATGTGATGTTAACATCAACACACTCATGGACTTGGTAAAATAATTAAATGATTATCATAATGAAAAATAATGAACTATAGAGCTATCATTAGAACTGAATTTTTGAAAAAAAATTAATTTTATAGTCCTTTCTGAAAACCTATATCCTGAAGTCCGAGTTTGGTTTAAAAATTAAGATTTTGTCAGAGTTGTTCCCCTTTGTGGATAGTACATCTCATCAACATAAGAATGAACAAGGAAAAAAACCTGACTTTTCCCTGTACTTTATCTTAAAGCATTTGCTTTCTACGACTGCCACAAGTAGTTAAGGTATTTACGCTCCACATTTTATTTATTTAACTAAAAATGAAAGCTTTAACTATTTGTCCTTGACAGAAGTTGATGTCGTTTAAATAGTGGTGATTACATCCAGAAGCTGGGAACCCGAATGGTTAATTTTAATTTAAGAAGGAACCACTGCATTCCTGAAATGGGTTTTTGGAAAGGGCTATATCTGTTTTAAATGGGCAATTCTTTAATAAATAGTGAATATACATGTAAAAGTAAACTTGGCGATGCTTATTGACTTTTATTTCATGATAACTCAATACTTGGAACAAAAGTCTTTTTTGTTTCTCAGTTTAATATAAATAATAAACTATAGAGCTACGCTTAAGTTTTTTTTATATTTAATAATAATAATAATAATGTTTATAAATAAGTTGAAAGCATGCTGAGAAAAGTATCAAAAAATGCCTATTCTACTTTATTTATTAAATCATCAAATAAAAATACATGTAGTGCTGAAGTCAGCTTCGATAAGGGTCTTTTAATCAGTTGGTGAGCTCTTTCATTTATGAAAAGTCAAGAATTCAATCAAATTTGATGAACCGATAACACCAAACAATTTTTAATGACATTGAAATTAGCATACATCAAACAAAGTTTATTTACCAATTAACCTCACAATTAAAAGTACCGGTAATCGATTTTGAGTATCTCCTTTGTTGTATGAATCCAAGCCAACAACATAGCAATAATTTTATTTGTTTACTCTAAATATAGATAAATTCTAATGATTAAATTTTAATTACTTTTATTGAAATGAGTTTACAGTGGAACGAGTTAACAATGGAACAAGTTTGCAATGGGATGAGTTAACAATGGAGTGAGTTTGACTGGGACGAGTTAATGAATGAGTTTACGTGGGACAAGTTAACATTGGAACAAGTTAATCCGATACCTCATACAAGTTTGACTTTGACAAAACAAAATCTGGCTAGTTTCCAGCTTACCACCATAGATTTTTCCTTTTGGCTCCAAATGTAACATGATAGTGTTATTGACAACACAAAATCGTGACTTCCACCACTAGAAATCAAACCCAAGTTGTCTGTGTGATAGGTATATACATGTACCGGTAGTCTGAGCTTAAGGCTGGCTATGTATCTACATGTATGAAGGGAAGAAAACCCATCACATAAGAAAAAAAAAATTTCAGTAGTCCAAATAATCAGATTGACTGCATCCACTTATTTGTGTATTAAACAATATGCATATGGTGTATATTGACATACACCAATTGACGTGAATGAGAGATATATTACACACCCTGCTGAATTGTGCAACTTTGGCCATCTTGAAATTTTGAAATTGACTCACTTCTATTTTTGTCATAATTGTCTAGTCATCTTAGCCTTTATTTTTTGCATGTAATACAATCTATTTTGCAGACTAAAATCATGAAATTATCAATTATTCTTTACAGATCGGATCACCATTTCTTAATAAATAGTCTGAAAACAGTGATTGAAGGTTTACTTGCCATTCCCAGTACTGATGTGTGGAGTACCTATGGGGGATTGAATCGTGTGACTAAAGAAGTAGAAAAAATTCTCTATCATGGACTGAGAAGCACACAGGTGAAGTCATTGACATGTTTGAAAATTTATGGGACACCCAATTGAAAAAAAAGGAAAGTAAGAGAAATGTGAATCTGAAATAGAAGAGAAATACCTAGAACAAAAAACAGAAGTTTTAAAATATTCTCAAACCAAAGTGGTTTTTGATGTGGCAATTGCAAGTGGAAGAAAGTGGGGGAGTTGAACAAAGGGAAAGGATTGGGGAGGTTGACTTTTATTACCCTTTATTACCCTTTATTACCCCGGTACTATAAATTTTCTCAAAGCAAACTTTTACATTTAGGTTCATGTTGACATATACCAAACTATAAAGACCTTTTAGAAAACAGTATTAAAGTATCATCAACCCACAAAATTTACCTGTATTTTGTACTGATTGAATAATTTTCAGCAATCTTCAAAACTTAGGTGAAATGACCCCCATCTTACCCTCGTCAGTACTATAATAGTGGTGTGTACCCACCCTTATCAATTCTTAACTTGAAATAGACTGAACAATTTTTATTACCTAAGATTTATATGATTGTTATTTTGTGTATCATAAGTCCATTTTATTCTAACATGATTAATCAAAATATTCTTTTCAGGGAAAATTTGGGAGTCAGGTAGATTTCTGGCCCTTTGTACAAGCTTTAAAGAGGCTAAACCCAGTCCAGTCACCTTCAATAGACAAGATAGCCAAACAAGCTCATACCACCCCTGGGTTAGATAAAGGTCATTTGTGGGTGAGGGAAAGTCTCCGAGAGCATAACCTGACAGCCCAGTTACAGACATTGGTTCAGAACAGGGAACATTTGCGACAATTTTACTATGGTAAGATTATGAAGATAAAAAAAAAATTTTTGGCAGCAGTTTCAGACTTTGGTTAATTTTTCTTTTTATCATCTTATGGACTCGGATATAACCAGACTGCAATTAATATTTCTCAAAATGTCTTAATTTTAAAATCTCAACTATCACAAGATGCAACATAACCAATGATTGTTGGTAATCTGTCTGATAGTAAGGCAAAATGCAAGTTTCGATTGAATTATATATTTGAGGGAAAAAAAAAACAGAAATTGAATTTTGGAAAAAGTCCAAAAAATTAACCTAATCCAAAAGTCAACATGAATTTTCAAGAAAAACCCCACTATTTAAAAAAGCAAAATTAAATGTACATTATAGTTTGACTAATTCATTTTACGTTTGCCTAACGACCCATCCCTGCTCAAAAAATTTTATTAATTTTTGAAAACAAAATTTTATTTTATTTTTTGTTGATTTAATACTTATTTGTCATTGATTTAGTGCTTATGATCTACTTTGATAGTCATTGAAACCAAAAAAAAATTAACCCATTTTAATATCACGACTAGAGGAACAGCAAACAATTATTATAATGTTAGGCCTCATTAACTGTCTATAGTACACATGAAGTGTGTCAACAATGTAGATTTTTTGCATTTGAATGACACAGGTCTAAGAGTTAGATATATTGATACTGTTTTGCTGCAAATTCCCATTTTGCAGTAAATTCAGGTACAATTTCTTACAATATACAATAAACATGATACATGTAAATGATTTTGTAATCGAATGTATATACTGGTATTTGATCACTTAATTTCAGAGTATGCATTCCTGTGTGTTGAAGAATTCTTCAACTCCATGTGTATCTGTCTGCAAGCTGTGGAACAGAATAGAGTCTCACTATTAGCAGAGCTAGATGTGAACCTGGTAAGTCAACCAAAAAAACTGTTGCACACCAAATATGCCAAAGAGCATCCCAATGTAAAGTCCAAGATGTTTTTGGTCATATTCGTAGAAAATAATACCTGCTCAATATATCCTGACAATTGAGTTTATTTAAAATAAATGCAGTACTTGCCTAAAATTTAAAGTGTTCAGTAGTTAACTCTTTATATCAGGCCACATCAAGTAACTTTTTAGATTCACCTCCAACTCTACCCGAAAAGACCTGGTAGGCTGTTAGATTTTCTTTTTATTCCCCCCAAAGGGGACATTAAAGTTTTACACCCATTCATAAATTCTCATGTCTGTCATGTAAAATTTTTGTCAAAGATTTCTTGGCTTGTGTAGGATTGATTTGATATTTGGTCTGAAGCATTATCAGGGTGATTTGTACTGATCTCCCCTTTTCATATCCGTAATATGTCCACCTCCTGTTTGGCAAGACATTAAATGAATAGAGTATCTGTGTCCCATGGAAACATTTTCTCTTGGTTTACTTTTTTAGCTCACCTGGCCTAAAAGGCCATGTGAGCTTTTGCTATCACTTTGCATCCGTCGTCCGTCCGTCTGTCCGTCCGTCGTCCGTCAACATTTCATATTTTAATCTTCTCCTCTGAAATGACTGGGTCAAATTTGACCAAACATTGATGGAATGGTCCTTAGGTGGTCCTCTTCCAAAATTTTGTCTGATGATCCAGACTTCCGAGCAAGATGGCCACCAGGCTAAGATTAGAAAAAAGGGGGATGAAATTTTTAAAATCTTCTTCTCTGAAACTACTCATCCAATTTCAACCAAACTTTGCTGAAATGATCCTTAGGTGGTCCCTTTTCAAAATTGTGTCTGATGACTCCGACCTCTGAACAAGATGGCCGCCAGGCTAAAAATAGAAAAAAGGGGGGATGAATTTGAAAAATCTTCT
>JAULBM010295986.1:0-10451 GCA_032357055.1 Geukensia granosissima | reverse complement strand
ATAGTCAAACATACAAAACGTTCTAATCGGTAACTGGCTACTTATTTCAACATTTATGAATTAAAATATCAAAAACGTTTGAAAAGGCAACTTGATTCTTTCGCGCATTCAAACATTCAAAACTATTGAATGAGTAGCTGGCTACTCGACATTCATACATTAAAACATTCAAAAGTCAAATAGGTAATTGACTTTTTATAAAATTAAAAAATACTGACATTTGCAAAATAGTTCTGAAGCAGGAAACCTATCTTTCCGACCTAGGAGATTTTTTTGCTACATACACATTTTAATGCTTTTGGGCAACATGTAAATATTTGTCATTTATACGTTTTGGATGGATGTCTCAAGGACAGTCATACCCCCATTTCCTTATTCCATATAGTTATATAATCATTTGAAAATAAGAGTAAATATAATCCTAGCAATGGCACATAAGAAACTGTCCAAGAAATATAACTCTGCCGCTTAGTTCCTGTGTTGGTCAATTACTATATGACTATGCATGAACGTTTTTGTGTAATTCATGTCAAATCACGGTTGAAGTCGTTCCTCCTTAGATTTTAAAGTCGCCATTGTGAATTGGTGACCCATATTGCTTTATCTTAGAAATATATTACCATTATTTTGAAGAATCACTAAATGAGTCTTACAATACAGTATCAAAACAAATGTACTGACATCAGATAAACTGATAACAGATGTCACTTTTCAGGCACATCAAAACTGGTTTGGGTGGGAACTTTCCCATTGTATTTACTGATTAAATACTTAATTTTAAACATGGAATGATATCAACCATTAACCTGTATAACTTCTTTCATTGAGATGAGAAAAAAATTGAAACTACATTTTAGATTATATTATACTCTATGGGCTTTCTACGGGTCTTTTTTAAAACCCCACTATGAGATTTATCTCATTTGTACATTGTAAATCTTATAGACAATTTCATCTTGCTACATAGGTAAAGGTTCTTTCACAATTAAAAACAACGAAAATAGTTTCTGTTAAGACTAACTAAGAAACATCTTTTTGCAAAATTTCATTGAGATAAAATATGATAACACCTTTTACTTTTGACTAATCTGCTGTCTTAAGTGAACACACATATTACACCAGACAGTAATTGTAGACCTGTTAGCGGACATATAACAATTTGTTGACCTCTTCACAGATTGACATTAACCTGAACTAGACTTAAAATGATTCCACAACGGAACCCTTTTGAAGCCCTTGATCATATTTCTGTTTTGGAAAGGAGTTCATGAACTCTAAGCCTTTGTTCTTTTGTTTCCTTTTTATCTTTGAGCTTGTTTCGAATTTGTCATGTCTCTTTGGACTATTTATCTAGGTATTCGACAATGGAATTTTGAAGCTTGTTATTATATTTGTATAACGATTTGGTTATCAGTGAATGATAAAAAATGTCAGGAATTAACACAGCTGCAATTTATAACAATTTAAATAATTTTACCAATGACTTTGTTCTTCCGTAAGACTTGACTAAGGGCAAAATAGTTTTGACGCCTTTCCGTTTAAGTGATTTAATGTGAATATTAATTCTGATTCTGCAAAACAATTAACATATATTGGGGATATTATTTTCAAAATTTAAGGAATATTGACACTTTAAGGTTTAGAAAAATGTAACATTCAAAATAAAATTGCATCCCTTCAAAATATAGTCTGTTTGATTGAAGTGACTACAATTGATATATAAAAAGTATGTTTAAAATATTGTTCGATGAAGGAATGTCCAGAAAATAAAGCGTGATTACATGAAACAAACACTCTAGGGATTTGTGAATTTCACCGAATTGTTAACATTATCTGTGAAAACATGCTTTTCAAATATCAAAAACGAAATTATATGGGTTAATCGTCTGAGTAACAGGACACCAGCAACGCGAAAAATAGAGGGAATTTACGAATCTTTAGGTTTCCACATGGCTTTTAACAAGAATGGAATATCACTCCTTGTAAAAAGCTCTAAATCAACCAAAAAATTGTGTATGCGTCCAATAAAACTGCTCTTACCTTAATATTATCAAAAATGTACATGTAACAAAACAATAAACACAAAGACAGACCTATGCCCACATTTCCTGACTTGAGACAGGCACATAGGACATCTTGTGGGGTTAAATTAGTTCACTGGATACCCAAACTTCCCACAAAGAATGATCAATGGAAAAAGCAGTAACCGATTAACTATAAAACTCAAACAGAATGTCCCCATCTGACAAGAAAGTACATATACATGAATTAGAATTAATATACTAACCATAATACATGCAAAAAGATACATCTCCAATGAATGGTTTCCGTTACTGAAAGCAAGCTCAGGATCAGATTCCTGATGATAAAACATCAAGTTTTCAACATGAGATGTTATTAACAGAATGTTTAACGATTTTATACTGAGTTGTTAATAAACATGTAGAAAGACAAGATGAATGCAATACCAAATGTATTGATATTTGTGTAAGGATGCAATCAGCTGCTTTTGCGTCTTGTAACCTTCCTTCACAAATATTCCACACAAAGACGGCATTGCAGCATTAAAGAAAGTTTGCATTAAACTTCCCAAACAGTGTTTGACGAAAATACTAACGCTGATTCTCAGACATAACAAATTCACGTTCAATAGAGAACAAAACCTGTAAAATTAACGGTACGGCCATAGGAACGAAAATGGCGCCATCCTTTGCAAATACTTTTATAGGCAGTTACAAATATAAAAATAGGTGATGTGGCATGATTGTCCATTTTAACAGCTATCGACCAAATAACAGTCGATTTTTAACTTCTACAGGTCCCCTTACGGCCTTTAATAATGAACCTGAAGCTGTAAAAGATTTCAAATTACAAAATGTGAAACTATTCATAAAACAAGACAGTTGATCTAATCCATTGAAAAATGGTGAATAACAATAATTGACTTTTTAAACGACAACCACTGGAATACAGGTTTTGGCCTAGGCCAGGCATATTAAGTATTTGGCGGGATAAAACCATTTTGTGAGCACTCAAACCTTACCATAATCCTGGACAGTAGTATGACAACACACGATAAAAATGAGTGCATATCTGAGTGCTTCTATTGCTATATTGAATCTTTGACTTCCTATATTTCGGTTCTAATGCTACTGATGAGAGGTTTCTCCTTGAAATGCAAATATAGCATAAAAAAATTTTCCATATTTATTTAACATTTGTAATTTTGTATTGTTAAACGACCAAGATCGATACTGAAAGCATCAGCAAATAAAATCAAAATTAATACATGATAAACCAAAAGGATGAACCCAGAATGAGTATTTTAACTTATTCAGAGATTACGTTCATTAAAATCTGAAACGGGAATAAAGGAATAACGAACAAGCATAGAAGTAGATACATCATATGAAGGTGCCAAAGGAACATCACAGTCCTGTCGTTAATTTTGGTGGAAATTTTGCCTCGAGAAATATACATATCTAAGTCCAAAAATGGGCATTTGAGGCTACTATTATTGGCTTTATTAAAGGTTAATTCCTTTTGGATAAATGTCGGTAGTGTATAAGTAGTTATCTGAATTATTAACGGTATAAATATCATAAAGGTAGCGGTAGATAATGTTAAATTTGTTTATCAAATCAGATGTAGAAGTATATATGTAAAATGTGGGAATAATAGATTCATAAGTCCAGAGTAGAATACCCGTGTGAAAGATCACAAGTGCATAAACAAAAGAGACAAGACAAATTTGAAACCAACTAAAAACTAAATCGTAAACAAAAGGAACAAAGGCTTGGAATCCATGAACTCCTGAACAAAACAGGAGTGGGATCAGGTGCTCATGAAAGGGTAAGCATTCCCTGTCTTGAGCGCAACAATTGAAATGGAATCATTGAAATCTACTCTGGTTAAAAGTCAATCCTAGAAGATGTCAACCTATTTTTGTTTTACCGGTAATAGGTTCATAACTAGTTGAGGTATATTGAAACCATAAAGATCAACTAATTCGTGATGGCGACCATTTAATTTTAGGTGGGACGACTTCAAACTTGATTGGGTGTATCCTTGTTGTAGTAAATTATGCAATAACAGCAATGCTCTCTTCAGAAAATCCTTATATTTGGAACAGGCACAAGAGTATCAAATCAACCGAGAAACATTAACCTCGTAGGCAGAGGAAGCATGAATATTGCCACATAAATATGGGAAGTCATCCCGTTTGTTGTAAATCTTTAAAACAAGTTTTTCCTCTTGGTCAATTTCGAGGAATAAAATGAAGGTATGAAGCAGATTTTTTAGTATGTGGTCTCCTTAATTTCTAGTTCGTTGGGATCTATTTGGTCCAGATGTTCACTGAACGGAGGATAATTTAATGACAAAACATCATAGATATAGCAAAAAGTAAATTTAAACAATCTGGCCAATATCGTTTTCTTATTTCGCAGGAGTCACTGAATGAACAGTGGAGAAACAAATCTGCTAATAATGAACACAATTAGTATCAATTGGAATAAATACGACTGTCTATATCTTTAGTTGCTGAAACGGATAAAAATGTTATCGAGAAGGAAATCATTTCTTCACAGGTCCAGTGAGGAGATCTTTTCAAAGTGTCTTATTTGTCAAAGTAAAATGACTTTTCTCTACTACAGCAAATGTACCTTATGATTTTTATTATCAAAACACCATTCAGTTAAATATGAGAAATTTTGTCTAATAAGATAGTGTGGTCGTGTGATGTAAAATGCAGGGAAATCAAAACTATCAACCGTTTCAAAAGGTTTTTCGAAAGCCTGTAATTTATCCAAAACGACCAGTGAATTTACACCATGAAAAAAGTTTATACTATTATGTTCTCAAGCTTTATTACAGACATACAGTAATTCATTATACGTTCTTTCAATTTAGATACAGCACTAGTCAAAATGACAGAAAGTTTCGTAGTTTAAGAACTACAAACATTCGCATATTATGCTAATATGAACCGCTTAACCTAATATATGTTTAACATGTCCATAATGTAATAATATCGGACAAACCGGATGTAATCTGTTCCACCGAGTATGTTCATAAACAGCAAATAAGAGGCGCCTCAACGAGAGGAAACACCCCCGTGTAGTGCACATTTTGAAATGTTTTCTTTTTCAAATTTGGTCAGATGATCAATAGCTCAGAAAACTAAAAAGAATATTATTTCATCAAATTTATATATCCGAAACTAAATAGAAATAGCATTAGCTATCACTGAACGCTTCATGGCGTTATCGTGACAATCAATAAACGTTGCCATTTGGCAACATTTTACTCTGTCTGAAGAGCCACTATGGCAAAATAGTTTTATTAACTTTAATCAAAGGACTGCGCTATTCTTAACTCTACTCTATATATGAAGAACATGATGAAAATACACTAAAATTTTATTGTCTCTATTCGAAAATTGTGGAGATTATTGGTATATTGATATATATAAAAGGTCTCACGGACTACTTAAAGAAGATACTCTGACATGTTCAGGTCATCTTAAGCGAAACTTTTGATATATTGTAACAAAAAAAAATGTCTAAAAAGTTGCTTAAGCGATGAGTTTCACAAGCGGACCAGCAACTTTAGGTCTTAATTTTAAATCATTAGGTGTGATGATTTTTACATTATCCGATTTTGAATACTTACATGTGTCATTTAATTCACTCCTGTGGATTTACGTTATCCATAGAAGAGACTAGTTTTCACTTGAAGTTGGTGAAAGTATCACATTCTTAGTCTGTTAACTGTTTACGATATCAATTCACTAGAACTATGAGTTTCTGCATCATGTTTTTGCTGATTATAGTTTTTCACATTTTCATAATAGGAAGAGTTGTTCAACATTATAAACACTAGATTTTTATAATAAATAGGGTATATAACTACAATTTCGATACCTTTGTCTGCTTCGTTCGAAATACGTTCAGTGTTATTTTTTAATTTCATAATGTTTTCATATTCTGTATGATAAGTGTTATACCGTATTTTTGGTTTACGAATATTTGATATTTTCCCTTGGAAAATTTTAATCTGATTATGTATTTTATTTTGTACCTTTCGGTGGAGAAAAATCACTTTTACTTTATACGATTCATTCATCATCGATATATTTATCAAAAAGTTTTTCTGGTTGTCGCAATTTCCTAAAAAATTCTTAAATATCACATTTTATTTCCGGATAAATAAGGTTTCTGTGGAGTAGAGAAAATTAAGTCCCTTAGTTTCTAAGTAATTTAATTTGTGAGTCTGTTAATGTTTTCGTTAAAAGATTGATTACCTTTTGTTTCTTTGGTTCGTTTTAGGACATAGTTTGTCTTGATTTCTTTGGGAAGCGCCTAAAAACTATTGCTTGTATTGTTTTGGTTTTGTATAGCAATTTCTACGTTCCTTGTATCCGTCGATTCGCGACTGTTATTTCTGCTAGAAATAGAGTAAGTGCGAGGTTGAATCATATGAAATAAGAATATCAGATGTGGTATGAGACATGAGACAGTCATCCATCAAAAGACGGTCGAAATTTAATTTGTATATGTTTCATTACGACCTTACATAATGAACCGGTCCATACCTGCTATGATCTAAATCTAACGTATTTTTACGTTGAAACAACGTTGAAATAAGGTTGGATATGAAAGTTGTATCAATGTTTATGTCTAAACGTTGAATCAACGTTGATATCTCAACGTTGAATCAACGTTACAATAACGTTGTAAAAACGTTGAAAACAACGTTGCTAAAACTTTGAAACCATGTTGAAATAACTTTGATTCAACGTTGCAACAATGTCTAAACAAGTTACACTGAAGTTACTTGAATGATGCTTTTTACTTTCATTGAATATTGTTTTCGTTTCCAGTCTTTTTATTTAAGATTTTTCTTTTTTACATGTATATGTTTGCCTGCCATGACCGCATGTTAAAATAACGTAAAACTAAATCCAACCAATACACATATCAATCGGTTGAAAAGAAATCAACCTGAATAAACATGATAAAAGTTTTTTTTACGCCAGTACATCATCCAAACACTTCTACGCATCCTCAAGATATACACAACGAATTTGAATTCAGAACTGATTGCCAAGGTATCCACTTATTTCAACACAGTTGACAAAATTACATCTATTACGTCCATCTGATGACCGTATAATAAAATAACTTATCTGACATCCTCGCATTTCTCCTTTCCTTTATCTGTCAATACAGTGGCGACCAGAATTGTGTACCGCTGATTTTTTAAAATAAATTTTATTCCTTATGTGTACAACCCTTCTGCATCAGGAACCAATCCTGAAAAATTCAAACGTTTACAATGGTGACTTCTGATTGGTCAGCAATGTTGGAGCGAAAGTAATCAATAATAATGCAACAAAAATTAATAAATGGACGGACAATTTTATTAATATTTATAAATCTAATTTTTACATTCTACGATGGATATGTTTTAATGTATTATCGAGATTCCACAAGACGGTAGTGGAGGGTCCCGGATTTTCTGATTGATTGAAAAGGGGAATGGAATTGGAAATTATATCCTTCTTAAAGAGTGTACACCAAACCAAGATTTGCAAATATTTAACTTTAATCTTATTAATGTAAAAAGCCTAAGGAATGTTTAATTGACTTTTTATCTGACCTGAAATGAAAATTTATTATGTTTTACTAAGTCTGTAAATATTTTCTCGGTGACCCCTCAACGTTGAAACAACGTTGTCAGTCCAACGCACGCTCCAACGTTTATACAAACAACTTTGAATCAACGTTGAAAAACATAACGTTGAAACAACGTTTAATTTTGGTTGATCAACGTCACAACATAATTTCATCGTTGCTTTAACGTTGAAGTGCCTGGTGGGCGAATCCTGGTCTGAAGCTGGCGCGCAATATTAAATTTCAGTATAATTATAGTTGATAATCCAGTTACATGAATATTTTTTAGACAGAACATTTACCTGTATATTGTAGAAGTTAAAATTCTACGATCACTTGGTGGGTGGCTGTCTCATGGACAATCATGCCACATCTCCTATTTTTATATAAAGAGCATCGAATTAATATTCGTATTTTGTGTTATAAATTCCGGAGTGATGACTGTAATCTTTCCTTTAGAAACCCTTGGTCAGTAGCTTTCTTGTCAGAAGAAACCCTCTGTCAACAAAATCCTGATAGCAGGTACACCCTTGAGTAGCGTATCAACTATGAAATATAAAGTCAGTATGCAGGATTGGCTGGAACGTTGCTAGACATATTGAACGGAAAGTTTACAATGGGAATGTCAAAGTCATCTTTCTTGTAAAGTTTGATATAAAACGAAACATGGAATATATATGAAATATACAGATGACAATATAAAATTCTGACATGGTTCAACCTCAAACAAGGGAACATAGACGCGTCCATATTCTATAGAACAACTACGATTCGTACATTTTTTTTCATGGGATGCGGGGATACGTCTCCTGGCGTATCTATGGATTGTTCTCTGGCTATACGGCTGTGATAGTTTTTTTAACTTGTTTGTGAGGAATAGGAGCTTTAGCACAGTATGGGGTGGCATGTATCTTTCATCGATTAAGTTACCAAGGAATGAAATCCAATACGATTTTGGCCACTATCAAATCTGTATACTAACAGCTATAAATGTAAACATAACTTTTAAATTTTTCTGCACAAATGGGTTCCATCCACTAGCTTGACCCATGTTGATGATAAATTTAATATTTTGGTGTGGCAGATCCAAACCTGCATCAAAAACCAATAAATATATTCATTTCACTGACGCCACCAACATCTTGCGTTACAATTTTGACACCCAATCAATGTAAAATGTAACAAAAAGCGTTTGATTCATGAAAAATGTATATCAGAATATACCGGTAATTACAAGGGAAATAGAAACGCTAATGGGAAATATTACGACATCTAAAAGCTCTTTAGAGATAATATTTCCTGACGTCTGCATGAATAAATGATTCTGTTAGCGATACATTTCCGCCATTAAGCCTACGTGTCACTCATGCATGCAAATAGTAGCCGCATATATACTAAAGTAATTTGCCACAACTTTAAGCGAATTTGTATCAAAATTTTTACAACTAAATGTATCGTTGGAATTATAATTTTTTCAATCAACTAATTGTCTCGGGTACAAGACATGATAAAATTTTTATTTTGGGTTTTTTTTATGACGGATAAAAGATGAAATTTTAAGAATATAGTTGAATTATATTCTAGATATAACATTGAAGCGCGTAGCGTAGCGACCCACAACATTTTTTCGATTTTGTTATATATAAAGTTAACTTCATTTAATTTTCAAAAATAGGGTAGGGGGTCCCATTCCCCAAGCCCCTGCGGTCAAATATGGTTATTTAGTTCTTTAAACTGCGATAATGGAAAATTTGATGTGACCATAAATTCTTGTAGTTTGGCAAATGTTGTAGGTATTCCCTTTTGGTGTTTGTCTTATGTTATTGGCAGGTTAGGTAGTTATTACCAGTTAGGTTGTCATAACTTCATCTGCCTTATTTTATTGGCAGGTTAGGTAGTTACAACCTGTTAGGTTGTTACAACTTTTATCTGTCTTATGTTATTGACAGATTAGGTAGTTATAACCAGTTAGGTTGTGTTAGGTTGTTATAACTCTATCTGTCGTATGTTAGTTACAGGATAGGTGTTTATAACCAGTTAGTTTGTTAAAACTTTATCTGTCTTTTGATATTGACAGGTTAGGTAGTTATAACCAGTTAGGTTGTTACAACTTTATCTGTTTTATGTTATTGACAGGTTAGCTAGTTTTAACCAGTTACTAGTAGGTTGTGATAACTTTATATGTCTTATTCTTACCGTTATATTATAGTATCTGTTTATATGTAATACAAATGTTTTTACATCGCTTCCATGAATGACCTGACGTTTGACGTGTTCATGGGATGGCCTGAATGAAATTGTCTTTCTGTAGGGTATTTATTGGATTCATCATTAAGAATATAAAATACAATAATACAAGAAATAATTTGTGATAAAATGAAATATACTAGTATATGTTTTGGTCGTCACATACGCAGATAAATGTCTTGACTAAATTATGTTATAGAGAAGTTGAAAAAGAAATGAAGGAACAATATCTGAAGTAATTAATCTTGAAAAACATACAAATCGTAACTTTGTATATATTAGCATGACAAAGAATATCTTTGCTAGTTTGAGCGAAAACCTTCGTTAACGAAGATCGACAAGGAATATCAATCAATTTCTACGGTTGGGAAGATTTTATAACGACTTTATTGTTGATTATGCAGGAGATAAAAAATACCAGCGGAATTGCAGATACAAAAAGGAATTCGATGATACCAAAGGGGCAGACAGAAATCGTTAAGTCGGTAGACAGACAAGACCATGGCCAACAAAATGAAACGAAAGACA
>JAULBM010295975.1:0-15253 GCA_032357055.1 Geukensia granosissima | reverse complement strand
AAGGTACAATTGACATATGTTGGGTTAAACTATTTTGGTGATTTCCTACACCAGTCCGAACAAGCGGTCAACGGAAAACTAAAGAAAACAAACTGTTAACGTACGAACTGTTCAATACGATCAGAAATGCAACCACCACATGAATTACAATGAATATACTTAACATTATGGTAATTGCAGTATATGTAGATGTGCATTGTGCCTTGCTGGCATATATCCTTTCCTTTAAATATATCAAAAGAAGACATCTCTCTAATGAATTCTCGCAGCTTCTGAAGCAATTTAAGGATATGATTGCTGATGGTATGACATTAAGCCTCTTTTAATGCTAGATGTCACCTAACACAGTATCTCTGAAGGATAAATACTATGTTTTTTTTTCATTTGTGAAGAAACACAAGCCGGTTGCAACGCCAATTTCATTAATATCTTTGTAAAGTAGCGGTAAGTGCATCAATATTTTTTAGAGTTAATAGACTGACTACAACGTCGAATTTGTACCCAATGTCGATAAGTTTCTTTAACGGAACAGTCAGATTCAATAGATCAGAGATAATTTTAGATACTTTATATGTAATGTTTCATAGATTATAGGATTAGACGATCGTTGCTATATCAAAATTCTACCTTTGCAGCGCTATTTTTGTTTGATTGATTGTTTTTAACGTCTAGTGCGAATTTTTTATGCATATTCAGGACAAGAGCATATTAATGAATGATGATGATGGATGAAGCCTGCTTTGTACTAGACCGACACGCTAAGCCGGATTTTAACTTGCTAGCTCACAAAAGCAAAAGTCCACAGAAAGACATGCCATTTTACCCTGACACATTATTATTACTTTGGGCCAATCAGTCTTTGCTCTTTCTCCTAAATGCTGCGTGCTTAGTGGGGAAGCAGCAAATACCAATTTTAATGTCTGGTTTGACCCGGCTGGGGATCGTTCCTACAACCTTCCACACTCCAGGTGAACACGCTAACCATCACACTACCGAGGCGGTCACGCTATTTTTGTATTTAATCTGTGTAACTGTTTTAAAGTTTTCGTAAAGTCTTTTGAAACCTGTGATATATGTGTACCGGTAAGATATAGGTCGCGATCATTAAAATCAGAATCTTTCATGCAAACACGAACAAGAAGAACTAGTTTTGAACTGTCGACATCATAGGGATACACCACAAAACACGTCCCCATCAACTAAAGGAACACCATGTTGGGAAAAGTAAAAAAAATCATTCGTTTCATCATAATTGTAGTACATAAACAATCCCGTTCAATGTCAAACTTAAAATAAAAAAATCTACAGCGGAAAAGTCTGGAATGAGTAAGTTTGACAGTTGTAATATAACTTTACTGCAAGGTATTGTTTCGACTACATATTCCAACTTAACTAACAGTTTACCTCTTTATCAAGTCTTATTGAATCATACACGTTCATCCAGGTAGATCCGAACGAGTGATACATATCTTTACCTTCATGAAAATATATTGTTAAATACATATTAATATTAAAGATGGGATGCAATTCATTAAAACTTAAGAATGATTATCAAGTGGAAACTCCTATATTATTATGTTATGTGATTCATGTAACATGGTTCATTTGATCAAAAGTTTGATATCAATTCAACTCATTATTTCTGTGAATACATTTGCACTGAAAATACGAAAAAGCCTCGAACAGTATTATACTGAGTAGTGGTCCATGCGGTCGAATTACATGCATGCTGTATGCTTGTTTGTATTTAAGTGCTACTTTTGATATATTTGGATCTTGGAACTCCTACTTTTGGTTCTAATGCTGCCGATGAGAGGTTACTCCTTGAAATGAAAATATAGCATACCAAAATACTCAAGACTTATTGAGCAATGGGCATTTTGTATTTGAAACCCTCTTGTCGATGCTTTTGGTGATGGATTATTGGTCCCCTAGGGCATTCACCAGACCAGACCCAGTTGCTCAACATATTTGACTAAGAATTAAATTTATGTTAAATTTGTTATTTTATACAGTATAACGACAGTATTTGACGACAAGTTAACATTTAACTACGATTTAAAAGTTTTGAACATCTGGGTCACTGTTGTCTGATTTGTCTGAAATATTTTTTAAAATCTTTTTCAGAAATTTACTGCATTTGTTAAAATTCTAAAGATTTGAAATTACGGGAAGGCGTCTAGAAGTATCGCACTTAGTAGTTGTCCTTGCCGTCAGATTTGGTTTCTCATTTCGATTTATTTTGGGGTTTTTGTTCAAGTGCGTCTTTTGCTATGTTTGGATCTTGAATTCTTTACGTTTTAATTATAATGCTACTGATGAGATGTTTTTCTTTGAAATGTACATAAAGCATACAAACATTCTCAATTCTCCATAATAATAGAACATGGGTAATTTTGTATTTTAAATTTGAAATTTTTTATAAATTGTACCATCCTGTAAAAATACTGAAATTTTGTATCTATAATTTGAATTTGAGACGATGGTAGTTGTCGCATATTTTTTTTAAATATACTGTTTTACTTTGTAATGTAGTCATCGTATAACTTTGAACTTTATACTCTAAAATTACTTTAATTTTATTTTACAATATGGATTTGAAAAATTCAAATATTGGATCGCCCACAAATTTAATACATCTTAAGACTACATGTCTATGATTGATTGCCAAGTATCATGTTTTGTGATATATACTTTAGTGAAGATTCATCAATTATTTAATATTTATATAAATTGAAGAATACGAACTCGTAAAAGTGGCCTTGTAATTTTGATACACTGATGTGTTTTATCATGATGCCAATACTTATTATTTATTATCTATATGACCTGGTTCTTCTAATCTCTCCGACAAAGTTTCTTCATTCAAGTTGCCATAAAAGGGAAATGTCGCTGTTTTATCCCAGGTATGAAACCGCTTTGCACCAGCACCACCAAATAAACCTTCTCGATGGATCCACGCCCTGTCGAATAAAGAATAAATTGAACATTCATGTACGCTTTATATTGAAAGTTACAATTATATTAATGTAGTAATCGAGTTCATTATCATTGCGTAAGAAAGTATAAGTAAACTTTGTCTAGTACATAACAATTTTACTTTTCCAAAGATATATTTGGTTGGCTCAAAATGAAACCCTACAGAAGTTTTTCACACTTTGTTGAAACCATTTACAAATAATGATTTAAAAAAAAAAATAAAATAATGTGCCATGGATTTTTAATTTAAACTACAGGTTGTGGGAAATACACTTATTTTGGATAAGCTATAAAAGAAACATTCCAATCCTGGTAAGTTTAAAGAAATGATAGATTTTGGCATGCTTAGTGCAAACAAAATCATGTATATCAAATACACCGACTTGACTTTCTTAACTAATAACCAAACACCTTTAAGTAAATCGTATATGGTCTATGATTATTTCCTCTAAATTTGAATTGTCTTTAAACGTTTATGAATAAATATCAATGGTATCTTCATGAGAAAACGTAATTGTCTCTAAATAGTGATTGTAGTCTTGAAAAAATTACATACCCAATATGGTGGCAACAAAGTTCGATCTGTTAATCACCTTTATTTATGAGGCATGAGACATATCAATTAATATTTAAAGGGGAATAGTAAATGAAATAAGTATTAAGTTTCTACATCATCATGTATCTAAAATAATATGAAACGCATTTAATTAAAGTATTGAACTTTTTCCTCCGCAAACATGGTTTTCCCACGTGGGGTTTTTCTTGTTCTTTCTCACCCAACCCCCTAAGCAAGGTGGCCAAGAGCAGTCTGGCAGGCGTTGTTTATGTGGTGAACGCTCAGGGTCTTTTTATGAGTGTTTTGTTTTTTCACCGAAGTAAAATGTGAGACAATGAATCAAACCCCACCGAAACCATAAAAGTGAGAAAATCCAACGATCCCTCTATTAGTACTTCTATTGTTCTCTGAATCAGTAAACCTGTCAGAGAACGGAAATTTTACACTCAGGTATTTGAGGCGTTATCGTTTTCCACTCGCCTTGTGTAAGATTTTTTTTATCTCTCTCTAATTAATAATTCAAACACAATTTAGATTTAAATGAAATATTACCTGTGCATACTTGTACCGTCGGTTTCATTGGAATGATATTTCGGTTTTCTAAACTTATAGATAATTGTTATTAAAAGTATAACAGCAGCAATCAGTGCAAGTGGAATTCCAACACCAAGTCCTAGGATAACAGTGTCAGGGTAACTCTCTAAAATATAAAAAATAGCATTTATTTATATTATAATAATTTTATATTATTTTGTTTTGACTTGCTCTGAGATGTTGAGGATGATAGGAAAGGCGACTCACAAACTCAGCTGTAAAACATATCATTGGCTAACTGAAAAAGATAAGATAATGGTATCATTTCAGAGCTTATATTAAATCAGTACAAACTTTACAACCAAAAGACAAATAATCTTGAAACAATTTCTAAACTATTGGCTTCAATTTTAAGTTATGTAAAGAGACCGTTTTCTTTTATTTTCTTGTATGAAGTAATACATGTAATAGAAACACAAAAACACATTTTAAAAGGAATCAATATAATCCTGTTCGATTTAAACAAAGAAAACAAAACGTCTGCATTATATATGACTAATCTCTCGGCAAAGAAGCTTTCCCGATGCTACTGCTTAGCAACTTTCATTTGGTATCGAACGGATATCAGAACTATTTTGCTGAAATATAGAAATAAAATATTTTTTTCTGTCCAAGTTGACAAGTTTAAATTGAAAAAATGAATAAAACTATCCGATGGCTACAACTAGGATTCAAAATATTTTCCATGACCAAACAACATCGAATGTAATATTTTCGTCGGTAGCCTAATTTAAAAGAAATTGTTAGTACGTGCAAAAAGAACATTTCTAACATGTTTAAAGCTTTTGTGTTTACGTGAATACCAAAAACTAAATTGAATGATCTTTAAAAAGAAGAACAAACGTGCCCGTCCGTGTGAACGTCGTGATTGCAAGGAATCAAAAAAGTTTTTTTGTCTTCAATGGAACTCTCTCAAAAACACATTATAAGAAATATTTCTTTCAAAATTTTGAAAGGTCGCAACGTTTATGCTACAATTATGAAATGCGATTTCCTAGTATTTTCTTTTTTTAAATGTTAACAAAATAATAATTATTTTTTAACATTCAAAAAATTGAGCACCTGCAAATGGAGTGTATATTTCTCAATTACAGGGCTTGTGCTTAGTATCAGGATTTTATTGATAGGGGGTTACAGCTGAGAAGAAAGCTACTGAGACAAGGGTTTCGCAGCAAAGATTAGAGTCATCATTTCGGAAGTTTTTCATTTTTTGGTTGACAAGTTCGAAATATATATTTCACAATTGACAATGGATATCTTCCCACTCTCATGAATACAAAACCGTTCCTATACCGGTTGTGACTAACATCGATTGTAACAATATATCGGCTTTGACTACTGCGTAACACGACGTCTGCCACTAGATGAGCAGTCGTTGTTTACCCTGAGCTCACCCTGGTTTTTGTAGGGTTCGTGTTACTTGAGCTATAGTTTTCAGTGTAGTTTCGTGTGTTATATGATTCTTTTTCGTTTTATTTTGTTAGCCATGGTCGTTTTTTGTTTTATTTTGTTGGCCATGGTCTTGTTTGTCTTTCGATTTGACGATTTCTGTCTGCCCCTTTGGTATCTTTGAAATCCTTTTACTTGTTATATGCAAAGAAAATAGGGAAAGTGGAGAAAAGTATTTGGTACGCATGCGTCAAGTGGTCACACATTTTTTACTTTTATTCATGAAGACAAGAAGGATTTGGTATCTACTGTGTTTACGTTTTTTTTTCTGCTTCCTATATCGTTCAGAAGACACCATATTTATTGCTAATGTTAATTTACTATTACCAACATATGGTTCGATGATACACAAGCCCATGAGAAATAATAAGTAAAAGTGATTTTAAGAATTTTGTATTTCTTCTAACTTCCTGGGATTGCAGTGCTGATCGTAACTTTCACAAGTTGTACACCTATAAGAACAAGATGTTTTATGTCTAGTCATACTGACTAGATTTGATAATATTTAAATCAGTGATTGTTTCTTACATGTATGCGTCAGACATCAATGATTTCGTAAATCTGAAACAAATCGATTCCTGCACAAAGCACTTACATGTTTTTGTTGCATTGGGTTTCGTGAAAACAGAATGTTAAATGTAGAAGATTTTTTAGAATAATGTTAATGTTAACTTACTATTTTCTTCTTTGCTGTTTAACAGAAAAATCAAATAAACGTTAGTTACGTTTCATAAAATTTTAACAATATTGTATTTAAAGGATAATTGTTGAAAACAATAATCAGTTATATCTTCTCGTGTATCGTAATTTCCCTAAGATTTACATTTTTACATCCATTTCAAGGTGTACATTTTGTTGAGATTGTTTCCTATCAATGATTTCCTGATATCCTGTGTCCTGTTTCAGCTACAGAAATTTTCTTTTTCCTCCAATTTAGGTAACGACTTCTTTTGAATATTGAAAACAGTTCCTGTTATTCCCCAACTCTCATGAGATCATTTAATATTAATACAATCATTTATAATTTAAAATGACGGATGAATTTAGTGAAATCTTAAACTATTGTTAACTGACCTACAGAGTGTTTCTTCAGTATCAGGATTTAAGATTTCCATTATATTAGTGTTTTGGTTAAGATGCACTATACCTGAATTTAAATATACACATACATTACTTTGTAGCAAATTACACATTTTTTCACATAAAGATAACATAGCAACATAGACTTTAATGTGTCCGATTTCTTCGCTGTTAAGAATACGTTACATATACATAATTTTTTTCTCTGAACATTATATCAGGAGTTACCAGATCAATCTAGCAAACATTTGAACTTAACCTCAAACTTACTTCAACAGAAATTAACACATTTTGTTTATAGCAGTAACATTGGTGTGAAACAAAAACAAGCAGTTCACTTTCTCTGTCTAGTTATTCCATTAAACCTTTCCCTTTCCAATGAACGTCTAATATCGGAATGGAAAATGGACGATGCAGCGGGTGTTTTTATACATTTGTTAAGGGTAGGAACTGCTTATTCTTTCAAACCAACTGACTTCAACCGCGGTTTTTCCAGTGGGGTCTGCATTGTTTGTCGTTGTATGTTTGTTTTTAGTTTGACATGTACAATGTGTGTCAGGTTCCGTCTTGTTCACATTCTCTAGAGTGCCGTTTCACTCGATCCTCTTTTGTCTAGTCTTTGGTTAAGCATATCTTTCATTATGTAATGAATTTTGACAATATAATTTTGTATTTTAATTTATCATTTATAAAGTCGTCTGTATTCTTTGGCAACGTCGTATATTTTAAGCTGTAGACGTTTTTAAGGTAATATTGCAGTTTCATAACATTTTATAGAACTGTTTTATTTATTTATTTATTCAGCTATTTTATGAACTATATCTACTTTAATGCAAGTTAACTAAAAAAAAATGACTGGATACATCATCTTGGAACAAATACTAGATCGGGAAACATCAGGCACATTTGCCTGTTGACCACAGTTCTTGGTGTTTGTAAATAACCACCATTACTCTTTAAATGGCGGCCTGCGTGGCTGAGTGGTCTAGGAAGTTGATTTAAACTAACCTGTACAGATCACTGTACCCTATCACCTATATGGCGGAAGTTTCCAGCTAAGTTTGTACTATACCAAAACGGATGCGTTTTAATCGCACCGCACTTGCTAAGGTTTGTCAGTTATCTGCCCTAGGTCTGTGGTTCTCTCCCGGTACTCCAACTTCCTCCGCCAGTTAATATGACCTCCGCGGAATGACTTAAATATGGCCGTATGACTGAAATATTGTTAAATATGGCGTTAAACCCCAATCAAACAGACAAACAAATAATCTTTACAATAAAATACAGTATTGCAAATGTTGGATGTTGAAGATCTCTTTTGAAACGGGCATCTTCTGAACATTTTTGTAATATTTGGTAAGGACACATATAGTTAACATTTGATATATTAAATATGATTCATAAATACCCCGGTTGCAAAAAACATTTTGGCAACATTTGTAAAAGGTTATCTGATGTTTTTAGAAAAACGTTCTAGGAAAACAATGTTATGTTTTCATCACAAATATGTCAACATATTAATTACAAACATTACAATAATGTTACAAAAACATCTTCAAAAAGATATTAAATAATTTGTTGCATTTATATTAATAAACAATTTTTTGCTGACAAAAACCTGAGTTCAAAAATATGTTTATAACAAAGTTTTTAGAAAATATTTTTAAAATCTATTTTTAATACAATACAATGCAATACAAACATATTTTAAAATGTGATGATAGTGATTTTTCATTGATATTGTCAAATGTTATAAATACATTTTTTGCAGCAATGTTATGCATATATTTTTTTTCAAAATGTTTTATAAATATGACAATTAAATGTTTTCTTAAAACATTTTAATACGTTGTATAGACATGTAATGAAAACATATGAGAAAATTAATCCTTATAATATTTTTGTAAAATATTTTATAAAATTTCTTAAAAAATATATAAGGGAAAATATGAATCTAATATTTTCAAAATATCAGTAGTAAAATATTTTAAATTTCTTTATTTTTAAACGATCAAAATTAAAATGAAGGTTTGATATTTGCCTTTTGAGAAAAGTTAACCAGAGAGTTCTTGAGTTAAGAGTGACTATAAAGCATGCACCCAGTTTTAGAACTTTGATCTCAGTCAGCGTACACCTATTCAACCATAACTTTCAACATTTAAACAGTAACATTCTGCATTGAAAATACTATCTTGAAGATAGCTGGAAATTAAATTAATATTTACTTTCGTCTCTAGTAAAACTAATGAGCTCTTCGTTATCATCCCGTAAAATTTTGCTCTCTCTGGTTCGCATTTTATGTTTATTTTCGCTGTTTTGAATTTTAAAAAAGGTCAGTTGATCAACTATAATGGCGACATTAGAATCAAACACAAGTGGTAAGTAAAGGTTAAAGGATAAAGATAGGTTTTTATTTCAGTTAAACAGCTGAGAAAGCGGCGAGGGAACTAACGTACAAACCGACAACTACAGAAAATGTAAAAATATTGTTATAATTAAGAAAACTTTTCTCCCTTTCACAGGTCCAAATCACACAATTTATAACAAACACACGTGCAGGTAAACTTATTTCAATGAAGAAAGTGCTTTTATATAGAACGATTGAAAAAAATCTCGTGAAAATTTTGGTTTATTGTAAAGTTTGTGATATTGGATTATTATGTTTCGAAAAAAATCTGGCAGGTAAATGTGATTTAATCTTGTTTATGTATTAGGAAGCGTAAATATTCCGTTTTAGCCATTCTGCACTTTCTACATTTGCGAAATTTAAAACTGCAAATGCAGAGAGAAGTATTCAATTCGGAGTAGGTTTAATATAGACAAAAGATTCTATTGAAGAATAGAATCGACCAAGAGGAATTGTGGAAATAAAATACATTGCATAACAAAATAAATTTTGACGTATCGGTTTGTAAGTAGTGGTAAGTAGTAGTATTCGTGCTTTTGATGGTTTTTCAGTGAATGTATTTAATATTTAACTAAATATGAATACGGGAAGAGAATTCCAAAGGTATACATGTGCGAGGGAGCTTTTTTACTCACCCTACACCCATCCGCATTAAAATTGATATCCTAACATTATAGCCCTAAACATAAAGAGGCTCATTTCGAAAAATTGTATATACATGTATATACATGTATGTGTCTCGAGCTTCCTTCAATCACTGAAATTACAAAACAAGTGCCTGTGTACAGAAGACAGAACATTTGAAATTTACAGGTGCCCTGCTGGTTTGATCTGTTAAATATGTATAAGGTGAAGCTGTACAGAAGAGTATTACACCGTTGCATAGTTGACTGCAATTTCTTATATTGGATTTACTCCAATTGAGAATATCCAGTCGAGTAAAATAAATATGAAAGACGACAATAAGGGTTCATTTATACTTTGTCGCGCGATTTTCGCTGAATTAAAAGTACAAACAAACAGCAATTTTCAAGTGACTGTTGTGCGTCAGTCGTGCGACAATCCCTTTTTAAGTAGAAATGAGCCATAAGTGGTACATTAATTTAAAGGCTGTCCCAACATGCAAAAATCTTTAAAAAATAAAAATAATAATATATGAATAGTTTAACATATGGTAATTTGTTGGAAGTTATGAATTTTTGGGATTTTTCTAGACTTGCAATGTATATTTTGGACAAATGATGGAATTGGTTTTTAGATATGGAGCAACCATGTTGAGTCTTACATTTGTACTTCATGTAGCAGCCTACATGTAACGGTGACTGGGGTTACTGAAAGATTGGAAAGGGTAAAGAAAAATGGATTTTATCTGTCAAATTTCTAAGAAAGTTCCAACAAAAACATTACACAGTTGGCCTTACAGTTCCAGATTGGGTATTATTTTTAGTATTTGTATGACATTTTTATTGATTTAAATTTGTGTAAATCATAACACAGGTATAATATAAAAGAACGTGTATATATTTTTATTTGTTTGTAAGTCAAATCCTGTTATTCTGTATATATATGTGTATATACAGGTTGCTGAAAGGCATTGAGCAAGACACCAGTAGCCAATTGATTGTATTAAATGTTTTGTTTTTTGCAGTCATGGCAGAATAAGGATATACAAAAAATCAAATTCAAGCAGGTGTTAAAATTATTACACAATTTATTAAGTAAATTGTGTTCTTCAATTTTAGTCAAAGATTTCTGCTTGGGTATTTTTGATAGATTTGATATTTGGTCTGAAGCATAAACAGGACAAGTCTTCTCCCATCTTCAGAGCTGTCATTTGTCTATTTCCTGTTTGCCGAGACGGAGCATCCTGGTCCCATAAAAAATTAAATAGTGTTATACTTAAATACATAAAATATATGTTAATTTGCAAATGTATTTCACTATGAAGAAATGTCAATGCACATGTCCAAAATGAAAGATATGTGCATCATTTAGCAGATTATCCAGTTATTAATTGAAGAGTGTAATTCTTTGTTTTATTTTAGTAACGTACACCTTACGAAAGTAGAGATGGTGTGAAGAAGACGGGATGAAACATTGTTCAAACAAATATTAGTACATGGATCAGCTGATGCAAACATTTAAGTTTAATTGCAGTTTTTTAATAAATATTTCTCTTTTAACCTGTCTATGAAACGTCCTTTGATATCGTTTACGTCCAAATTGCATTAAAAAATAATATCACTCATTATCCTTAATGAAAGTGGTTTATAGATACCGAGAAATAAAATACAGAATTGAACAATACGAACATCAATAAAAATCCCAGGCGAACTCGTGTACTCTAGAATGGTGTCGATTGCATTTAAACAAATGGATGTCCCAGCTGATGTTCAGTGTATATAGATTTTTCCCCACATATTATCACATCAAGTTTCATTATTCAAAGATTTTCAACCATATGGCAGTTGTAAATATACATAACACTATTGAACGTTATAGGAAAAATATTTACAAAACATTTTGATAATATTTTACCAACATTTTGTGAAAATATCATATAATTATTTTATACAACATTTAATTTTACATTCTGATTACGTTTAAATAACATTGTCGAATATTTACAAAACGGTTTTAAAATGTTGTAAATTTCAAACTAGATATAACATCAACTCTTGATGTTTTGATAATGTTGTAGAAATGTTCTGTTAAATATTGAAATATTTTCAAAATTCTTTGTAAATAAATTTTTGCAACATTTTTTTCTAAATATTTTTCAAATATTTGTTGAAAAAGTTGTCAAAAAGTTCAAAACGATATTTCTGTCGCCATATATTTTCATGTAATTTTGACATTACATATATAAGTCTAACTTTATGGCGATACTTTCTATAACATTTGAATAACATTTTGAAATATATGTGTTCAAACTGGGTAACTAGCATAACACTGCTATCTAGACAAATATCAAAATCTACAAATCTGAAACTAAAATGTTAATGTAAGCAAGTCAGACAGGACGAACAATGATTGGCCCAATGAATCCATATTATAACACGGTTCAAATTACACTATCAATTATAAATATAAAAGTACATTTACAAGACGTTGGTCTTTATTTGCGAATATACGCTTACATTCAAATACTATTCCATTTACCATAAAATTTTATTTCTATATTTGTTTAAGTAGTGTGCTATGTAAGTTCAGTTGTATAATCTTCATTGAATGTTGATTAATTTCTACAAATCTCTTTGTAAAAATGTTCAAGCTGAATATATTATTCCATCAATGATATTATTATTATTATGATTGTTTTTTTATTGCTCTTTACAATTAAAATTTTTATTTGTATTTTTTTTATTTATTTTTTTTTTTATTTGTAGATACACAAACTCGTCATGTAAGTACTGAATATTTTAATATTGATTAAATTCTTTTTAATATTATGAATGTTTTCGCCAAATTATAGAGGGAATTCTACTGGCGTACGGTTGAGAATTAATCAATCAACCAATTAATCAATTTAAATCTCAAACCCTTGAAGTTAAGGAGGTATGTTTTCTCGTGTTGATCATGGCTGGGCTTCTTCCGTTGGGTTTGGGTTTTTTACTTTGTTTAATATGAGAACTTTTCTACTGTATTTGATGTCAACTTTTCAATTATTTGAATCTTAATCTACTTCTGAGAGGTTATAACACTTGTACAGCCAAATGATCTTCAAATATTCATACAACTTGCTAAATTTCTTTGTAGCTTAGATAACTTACATAAATTGTTTGTTTCAATTTGTTCTTGTTGTACCGTGCAACTTGACACATTAATGATTTTTCCTCCAAATTCAAGATTTTCTTTCCCTTTTACAAGTTGATCAACAGCTCTTACCACGCCTCCAAATAATTTCTTTTTGGTAATGCAAGTGTGATTAACAGCAAGTCTTCCTGAACTAAAGAGCACATGTTTTTTGTAGATGAATTTATTTAATGACTTGACAATCACTGTCTGAGGTAAAATGACGAAAACAAGTGGATCACTGTTTGTAATAAAAAAGTCAATTACATGTATCCGCAATTCGACATATTCTAGGATTCGGCAACAATTAAGAGGCTGTCCAATATCAAATCAGGCAAACCCTATTATATAGGTGGCACATGGTAAAATTGATCCCACCAATTTTTTTGTCTGAATAAAATGTTTTACATATATTTATGTCAGAAATAATACAGGTTTTTTAATTTGACATATGGATGACTCAAAATATGCCATTAAAGATCATTAACAAAGCAACTAAATTATGTACATTTTGAAGAGTTATCTCCCTTTATTGGACAAATTTTAGTGCTTTCTATGTAATTTATTACAACCAAACTATTGTGTTCTTCTAAAAACTAACCTTCATTTCTGACAAGGTACACGTATATAAACTCAAATGTGTCAATTTTATACAGAAACAAAATTTTGCATGTGCCACCTACTGCCTAGTTTTTTCATGGACAACCTCTTAAACAACACGACATTCGCACAGTAAAAATACTGTGTGACATTAATTAAGTTATCAATCTTAATCAATGAATACGCGTCCTAACTGTGTAAGAACGAATTTATAACTGTCATTCCATTATTTCAATTCACTCTAAAATCAATATCATTCAATCATTTTTGTACTAGTTCTATAATATTTTATTCGCCATCAGTAATGAACTACTTTGTGACTTGATTGGATACGATGACAACACGGTATATATTTTTTTAATTAATGTTTCTCTTTGCCATGAATATTTTCGCCACATTAGTAGTTTACAATTATTTGCTGGAAACAATTAAATTTTAACTTATCTCTTTTAGGTAATGTTTATGCACTGACTTCACTGTGGGAAAATGAGATTTATCTCTAATTGGTCAGAATTTAACAGTGACTTCTTCTTGCTTGAAATTACGTAAGCTAGCGACTTGGAGCGATTTTCAAAATAAGTTTTAGCGAATTAAATCTACGTTTCCTGATCTAGACGGTTATTCTTACTATTGCTCTGTAAAGGAGCTCTAAATATACAAGTCTTATTATTTGCCCTTTGTGTTTTCAATTTTCGTTTGTTTGGAGATTTTCTTGTCATTATACTGTGTACTTTGGAGCTCTTACATCATACTTATTCTATACTGGAGCAAAATGTATATGAACCGACTTACAAATATCGCAATTTCATTCCAATAAATTTAAAAAGCAGGCCGGTATTAACAGTTACTAAATACTGTTCATCGTTTTCCTGGTTTTCAACTGATATCTCTCTCATAGTTTGTTCAAACGTTTCAATACTGCAGCTTGAAAATTTGGAAATATTAATTGCCTTCCTATCTTAAAAAAAACCAATCATTTTATTACTTTCAAGACATGCATTTATCGACAGATACAAGTACATTACTCTAATAAAGTGATTTTACGCGAAGATTTAGAATAAAACAATTTGAATCAGGCAGATAAGGCAATATATACAGTTGGACATAAGTTAAGGGACACATTTTTGCCCGCCTTTTCGGAATGTAACAATGAAATAATAAAACTTTTCATATTAAAAGGAATTCGAAGATACCAAAGGTACAGACAGAAATCGTTAAGTCGGACAAACATAGAACACACAACGATACACTGTATACTAAAGCAGGAGTAACACGAACCCTACAAAAACCAGGGTGAGTTCAGGTGCTCCGGAAGGGTAAGCGACTCCTGCTCTACTAGTGGCACCCGTCGTGTTACTCAGTAGTCAAAGCCGTTGTATAGTCACAATCGATGTTACTCACAACCGGTATAGGAACGGATTTGTATTCATGACAATCGGAAGATATCAATTGTCATGTGTGAAATAGATATTTCGTACCGGTCAACCAAACCATGATGGCGACCGAAAAACTTCAGGTGAGATGACCCTAATCTTTCCCTAAGAAACCCTTGGCTCTAGCTTTCTAGTCAGCTGCAACCCTCTATCAATAAAATCCTGATAGGAAGCACAAGCCCTGGAGTAGCGTCAGTTGGAAAGCAGGTCACCGTTTGACCCTAGTTCTATCGACAACAATGGCGTCACGTGACCGAAGAAAATGAACGTCATTTTCGGTCCAAAAAAAGACACGAAAAATACAAAATATTAACATAATACTTATTCCAAGACATGCTTCTTAAAATTTCGAAGATTCTT
>JAULBM010295964.1:10000-15255 GCA_032357055.1 Geukensia granosissima | reverse complement strand
TAAATACAAAGGCAGAAACACACAAATAATTTTATAAAGCTCGAAAATCACACTCCACAAAAGCCTGACATAGAGTAGAGGAGTTTACTGTAACGCCTCAAAGGATTTCTGTCGTACGGAATTAAAAAAAAAATCACACTTACTAGTTAAAGAAAAATATATGTGTTAGATCAGAGTATTATATGTCCCTGGTTACATTTTTGATATTTAAAATGTTAACAAGCATATTTTTGGAGTGCTTTTAGGTTTTACCGGATAGTTATTACCTCTCTATGTTAAATATGCCTATTTTCGAATCACACTCAATTCAAAGTTTACTGGCATTAAATGACATGTAATTATAGATTAGTAAATGTCATTTTCGAAATCAACTTAGGTATCATAATATTGTGTCTTCATGCGGACTGTTGCGTTTGTGAGCTAGCACATTAAAACCAACAACAACAACATTTTTATTTTAAGAGGTTTTACGTGTTGCTCTATAGCAAAGCATGCTTCATTTCCTATCATTCATTATTGCTCTCGTCCTAAATATACCAGAATACTTGTCGATGGACGTTAACTGAGCAACATTCAATCAATCAATTACATATTTAGACTTTAATGATAAGTATATGCATATGTCTTAAATTGAATAAATTTTAACTATGTCTGTAGTACAGCAAAAGTATATTTCTCTAAGATAAATAACTTGAATATCTTGATTTTAAGATAAAAATACCAAAAAGGTCTAACACAAAGTTAAGTGATTTTGAGAGAGAAGTTATACCGGGATATTATTTTTAATATGCACGACCAACAGTTTCGATCTGCCTTGAAATTACGTCTATACCACTTGGTGGACGGACGTTTCGGCAAACGGACAGTTCGGACTAGGATATTTCGGACTAGGATTTTTCGGACTAGGATGTTTCGGTCAAACAATTCTGAAAAGGCGGACGTTCCGGTCAACTTAATATTTTCTGAAAAGAAATGACATTGCATCCAAGTCTTTATTATTGTAAATGTAGACAATTTACCAGATTTTTTTGAAAATATATTAAGAATTGCAGGTTCTTTTTTGTGTGTTAAGCATTTCAAGCTTGAATTGTGTATGTTTTTCCCGGTGATTCTAGAACACATTTTTAGTGTAGAGTGACAACTACTGATTTTCAGTTGAACCAGTGTAAGGGATATCTCATCTGACTATGACTTTGTGCTGTGATATCAATAGTTGAAAACAAGGATAAAGAGAAAACATGCACAAAAAATAAGAACTAAAACAACAAACAAACCAGGGTAAACCCCTACTTTGTCATGATTTAAAACCCTTAGAATATCAAAATCTTAACTCTATTAAAAAACTAAATAAAATAATTTCATGTTTTTATTCATTTATCAAGCACTCTAGATCAATATATATATTAATAACAGAATAACACTCATATAGTATTCAATTCTACTTTGCACATCAAAATACTTGACAATTAAAGCACTAATAAAAGAGAATACACTGAACATATTCAAGTTAAGTCACAATGTACACTGTAATTATTTTTTAGTTCACTGAATTGTCAAAATGTCTATACACATGGTTGCCCAAATCTGATGCTATAGCTGACCCTCTCAGGAACTGCGGAACTGTTTTGGTAGTACTTAGCAAGTCTTCACACAAGTTACGAAGTCGGGTCTGTAGTTCGGTGTAGACTTTCTTAGATCTTTTCTTTTGGTCTTATACGATGATCATTCCAAAAGATAAATTCACACAAGCTACATGATTTTTGGCCAAACTCTATCTGAGAAAACGAGTCGAATGTAAAAATTAACCAAAGTCAATGATGTATGAAATGTACATTTGTAGTGACCTAATTTGGGGAAGGTGCTTTCAGTCCCCAAGACACATCTGCTCACCAACATGCCACACAGTTAATGAGGAAAGGACAAAATCTGACATGGCCTTGGACAAAAGAGCAAGAAATAGTATAAAGTACCTAACATACATGTAAGTGCTTCCTCTCAAACATAAGTTCATTTGGTCAAGCTGTTCAAAAGAGAAGATTATTTTCTATACTGACCATCAAAAGATACCTAACACCTCAAATGAATAGCATATTGTATTGGGTTTTTTATGAAAATTCACTTTATTGAATTTTAATAAATAAAGCTTCTCTACAAAACTTGGGTTTTTCATTTCTCATAAATAATATGTCAAATTTAAAATCTTACTTAAAACGATTAAAAATAAGAATTAAGGATCAGTGCATCCAAAGCCAAAATGCTACAATAAATGAGTCTTATAAATTAACTTTCTTTAGGAATATTCACATAGAAGGTTATAGACCACCATATGTAGATATCCTAAAATTTATTAAAGAGAGAGCAGCGTTCAGTAGAATAAGATTAAGTGCTCACAATTTAATGATTGAAAAGGTAGACACCTTAATTTAGAAAAAATGATAGAAGATGCCAAATGTGTAATGATGGCCAAATTGAAAACGAGGAACATTTTTTTATTACATTGTAAAAAGTTTCAATCCAAACGCTTAACTTTGCTTTCAAAAATCAAAAGTTCATGTAACATCATGTGTGATAACCTCAATTTTTATAAAATTTTAAAATTAAAGTTAAATAATAGTTCAGTCTTTTTTCTAAAACTGATATATTCATATATTATAGATTGTTTAAAAATAAGAAGCAATGTGATGCGCTGATTTTATATTGATTACATCATTTCATTTCCATATGTACATGTAATTGTTTCATTACAAATATTATGAGCCATAAACATATATTATTGTTATATTGATGAGTTTCTGCAAATAAAATTTGTATTTCTATAAAAAGACCTCCATTAAATCAATAAAACCAATAAAAAAACTCACCGTTGAACGCCCTTGTTTGTGGCGTGTTATAGAAATTTTAATTTAAGCATTAATATTCTACAGGAACCATCGATACTATATTTTTTATTTAAAAAAACCCATTTTTTTTAACATGTTACGCCCAATAACATTGCAGCAGTGGTATGCGCTTTTTGTACATATTCGAAGACAATATTGTTTATTGTTAGGATTTGTTCTTGTTCGGCCGTCTTCCTTATCCATCACGACTTAAAGGCGGATAAAAAGTCTTAATGTGATTTTCAAGGATAATGAATGTAGTTGGGAAACAGATGTAGCGATAACTATCTAATCCTCGGACCATCTCTAGAATTACTAGATAATGAACATTCAATCAGTCCAATCAGCTTCATGTTGTTCTTTTCTGGGCGATGGAAATGAGTTTTATGTTATTACAGTCGTCCAAGTGTCCTTCATTGGAATAATTACAAAACAACATGTTGACAACCTCCCATTAATATTAAGTTACCCTAGAAAATAACACGTTGTACATCATTTAAAAATCCATCTCCACATGCTACTATGCAGTAACAATTTATATATTAATCTGACCACAGAAAAAATATTGGCGTTTGTTGTGCCTTTTGTATATCCATATGATAGAAGAGACTAATAACACACAATACCCCGATACTTGAGTCGCGCAGGAAGCACAGTCAAAACAACCAGTTAAAGTCGATTTGAACAGCTTCGGTATCAGCAATAGACCAGCGATAGAAATATTTTGCTACATTTTTAATATCAAATTAAGTCTTCAGGAAAAAAAACGAACGGTAAAAAATATAAATCATGAACCCTTGGAAAGAATATACCTAAATCATTATAACAGTACCCTTGTCAAAATTGCATGGTCTTCCAGTTTCTTCCAATCGGGGAAACCTTGACATTGGCTTATTTGGTTTTGATAAGGCACAAGTCGGGCAGGATTTAACAACAAATTTTCTATGTAGGCACATTATCACAAATTCCTGGCGGCTAAACCCATATTTGTTTTCTGCATATAATTTTAGGACGGATTATCGTCTTCCATTAAAATATTCTGGCCGGCTGGTTCTCATTCATCTATCTCAAGTCAAGGCAACCAGACAAATCAGTTATGAAGCCGGATGTAAACAATTATTTTTGTTTTTGAGAAAGAACAACATGATGATCAGCCGTAACGGGACTTATTAGCAAAATAGACCACCTCGTTTTATATCTTACCCGAATAATGTGTGCCAACGAAAAAGGAAACTTTCTGTTTTATAGGATTTTTTTTAAATAGATGCATGACCAACCGAATATAATGCAATAAAATGACATTTACAGTTTTAGGGTTACCGTAGCGCTGGCTACTGAACGGAAAGTTTTGGGAATTATGCCACTAAGCTTAATAAAAGCATGCTAATCATGTTATTAATAATTACTGCAACCATAAAATTTTTATACTGATCATCTCAAGAACGCCAACAAAATCTTAATTGTGTTTAAATAATCTTTAACTGTCGATTGATGCTACATCATGTTTTGGTAAAGAGTAAAGATACATTTAACTTCTCAGGCCCAATACAGAATCGTTCTGTATAATCATTTTTTGTCATTTCTACATGTTTTTATCTCGAAGTGCAACACTCAAACCTTTATCATGTTGCTTATCAAGTTATAAGCACCCATCTCTATAACAAAACATAAAAGGAAATCACCAGAAAGAAGTACTTCAGAAAGATTTACGTAGGTGTTTTAATTAACTAACCGAATGTAAGCTGAAAGTCTATATCTAATATCATCGACTGGCGTCATTACTTAACTTAAGACAGCGAGTGTGTTTCTTTTATTAAAAATAACTGAAAGGAAAACCGAAATTGATTTTTAATGCCCAACTTGAATATAAGATGGCATACACTATTGTATCTAAAAGGCGAAATAAATAGTTCTTACTACAATGCAATTTGTCTTGCTAAATTTTGATTGACTGCATAAAAATAAAACCAGTAATTTCAAGTTTACATAGCGTAAAGCGATGAACATAAAACCCCACAGCTAATGTCTCTAAATAGCTTTCAAACAGTGCATTAAAGCGACTGGATAGGAATCGAAAAAGCAGCTAAATAATGTTAAATATAATTTAAAGACACAAGTAGGACATGCAGCTTTCGATAATTGAAATCGGTGTAAAATAGGTCATATGATGAAATAACGTAAAATGACATTCAAATGAATATCTTGATGTCGACAGTTCGAATTTCTATTAACAAAGTACAGTTTCACGTTTTACCATGCGTATTGCTGAATAGTTAATTGATACTTACAGGCTGTACCAGGTTTCGAGTTATCGGAGTATACAAATAAATTTGCTTTCCCTGTTTTATTGCTAAGGTTTTTATGACTCCGCCTTTA
>JAULBM010295964.1:0-5000 GCA_032357055.1 Geukensia granosissima | reverse complement strand
ATTTAATGTGAATATAACGTTAAATGAGCTTCATGTTAATTTTGCGTTAAAAATATTGTAAAGTTATTATAAAGTGTTGGGAAATATAATGGAAAAAGCATAATATGAATACCTAAAGTTTCTTAACAATTACTTTACATAGTTTTTCATATATTTAATTCTTGTTGTCGTGGGGGGGGGGGTCTTACTGCAATAATAAACCGAAGCCCAGATAGCCTGTGTTGGATACCCAATTCAGCAGTATTACACTACTACCAAAGCTAGAAAAAGATGTACGTCTGTACTTTCTGTGCCAAATAATATGCAGAATTCCTTAATAGTTATGTCTCCCAACCTTAACCACAACACCTTAAGTCTCATATTATATAAGACAAACTTAGGCTTTAATGACAAATCTTAGACTTTGTTATTGCTTTTTTTTTACCCTTAGTTTATTTCCACATTGATAATTATTTTGAAATAAACTGGCTTTTTATTAGAAATCGAGTACACTATATAATTTTCGAGGGTTGCCATGGGAATATGTAACATAAAAGAAGATAGTTATTAACGTAAATAACGACTTTATGGCTGTCAACAGCGTTAGGAGAGCTAGGAACGCAGAAGTTAAAAAAATAAAAACGACTAAATGTGTCAAAAGTTTAGTCATCATGACGTCCTGCATCGTTCTCATTAATTCCCCTGTTATCCAATACATTAACAGTGTTGAATGTACAGTGATATCTTATAGTGACATATATTTAATCCAAAAACCCATGTTATGAATAACAGTCAAAATTTAACTATTACAGGTCACAGTACGTCCTTCAACAGTTGGCGTATAGATCGTTCAAGTTATTGTTGTATCAGTATTCAAACCTTTAATACTGTTTGCAAAAGGAAGGGATATGACCCTGTAACTAGGTTAACCTCACCACATTTTGGATATGACCCTGTAACTAGGTTAACCTCACCACATTTTGGATATGACCCTGTAACTAAGTTAACCTCACCACATTTTTTAGCTTTTCTAAATCAAAGTAACTGATTCTTAAACGGGTTCATATTGAGATCTGGGAAATCGTCCATGAGTGTGGTACAATTCCGTTTTTTTCCCGAATTTCTCGTTCAAGTTGAAGATTCGCTAGATCTTCAAAATGCACGAATGGAAGAAACTATTTCTTCAGGTTTTTTTATTTGAATTTGGAATGATAAATAAAATACAAGTTTACCAATGTTGAGTAAATAATAGATATGTTGGTTTTTTGAGATGTAATATGTACATTTCAGGGCTAACCTCTCATCAGCCTTGTGGAGACCTCTAGATTTGTAAATTTCCTCGGTTTTTCTCGTATTTGGAGTGCAGTCTCTCTGACAGTTAAGTAGTACTAGAATCAAAACTATAATTGCAACAGATGTATGTGACTTTTGAATAAAATGCAAAGTTAACCTAGCCATTAGTAAAATATACAAATTATTGCATTAATGATTTTATTAGTTATATCGCTTTAAAGAGGTTCGGGTGTCTTCCGCCATCTTGGATCACAAACTTGTGGTATTGAATTTTTCTATAACTGCAAATGTTAATTCTAGAAAGAAAAATATTGTACAAATTTAAACCTGGATTAATATACACCTGGCATATCAAGAAAAATTTAGTTTTCCCTATACAATTGAGGATTTTGCACAACCCGTTGCTTAAAAACGAGTTCGGTGACATAGACATTTGATTATAATTTGATGGATAGCACGATATAATATCTTTTAAAAAAGTTTAAGAAAATTCTATCGTTTGTTATATTGACTCCCCAACCACCACAAGATGTATTTCGAATTACGAATTTCAGCGAAATTAAATGTGATTCTATTTAACTCAATACGTCATCATAGACTATTGACCCAGTCATCTGGTTGGTTGATTCTGTCATGGAAGACAGGATTGCCTGATGTGGTCTCCAACGGTAAATAACAAAAAGCAAAAGATTTTTTTCCATGTGTTATAAATCTCTCGACATAACTTTACGTTGCAAAAAACCACAGAAACTCAAATCTAAAAGGTTGAGAGTCATGACATATTATCTAGACATGAAAAATACAAAATATAGACAATTACTTTAAATAAACTTTATTCACTTGCGTCACAGCTATGTAAGCATCTAAAATATCTGAGTATATATGGTTTGGGTCTATTTCTTTAGACAAAGCAGATCTTTCGAAACACTTTTTCATGAAGTCTGTACAATTTCCGAATAACAAAACGATACCTATCTGCTTAAATTCGGAATTAATTCGCATTAGTATATTTATTCCGTTCATGTCTATATAATTCATTGACGAACAGTCTATTATAATGTGGGTTAGAGGCGGGAAAGGAATATCAATATGTATATTAGAATTTGAAAGCGATTTATTCTCATCGGAATCGTCTTCAACATTTATATTTACTTTTATCGCATTCTTTTGGTCAATATGAGCTTGTTTTCGGAATGTCTTTGGATTTATCGTTGATTTATACAACTCGTTTTGAAATCTGTCCATTGTTGCAAAATAAAGCGACGACTCCATTCGGAAGACTGCAACCTTAGGATTTAGACTTGGAATGTCATGCATCTTAGTGTCTAACAGTCGATCGTCCTGTTCAACCTTCCCAATTGTATAAGCAGCTGACTTTTGGCTTTGAACGACAACAGTTAGTAAACAGAGAATCACGCCGACATATAAAGCATATGGAAAATCAATTAACACACCGGATAGAACAGTTCCGACAAATATCACCAAGTCATAGCGGTTAACTCGCCAAAGCTTAGGTATCTCCTGCAACTGACCTAAAAGATTTTTCACTGCTACAATAATCATGACTGCCAAAACAGCACTGGGCGCTGACTCTAAGTATTTACCAATAAACATTATAATAAGGAAAACCATAATTGCGGATATCAATCCATTTAAAGTGGTTTTTGCTCCCATTGTGCTTAGAATTACTGTACGCGGTGGTGCTACGCAAGCTGGAAAACAGGAAAAGAACGAACTTCCTAAGTTTGCCATACCGTAAGCGACAAGTTCTTGGTTATCGTCCACGGAATAGTCATGCTTCATCTCACAAAGTCTGGCCATAGAAATGGTTAGCACAAAAACGATAATACCAACCACAATACTGTGACCTATGATGTCGACGGTAACACGCGGAATACTCGGTACCGGCAAACCTGCTGGAATTTCTCCCACGACTCCGATTCCAAAATTGTCATGAAGCTGAGCAAAATGAGAAATTATAGTTGCAATGACAACTAGGATAACGTCAATTGGTATCGGCATTTTCATTTTGTCACTGTACTTCCGGTTTATAAAATCTTTCACCAGCACCAGAATAATTAGACTAATGATCGACATAATAAGCGTTCCGACATGGATTTGAGGGAACGCTTTGAATATTTCGATGTATTTGTGAATAAGTTTTCCGGGTTTGTTAATTGGAGAGATCTTAACACCTAACGCGTTAGGAATTTGACTCGATATGATATGGATAGCCCCAGTGGTGGTGAAGGCTGCTATGAAAGATGATGATAAATACGATGTTATAAACCCCATACGAAACAATCCCATGGCGAAAAGAAGTATTCCAACCAGAAAAGATGACCCAGCAGCTACTGAAGCTTTGAAAGCTATGGCATCATGGTGTATGTCAGGTCCAGTTGTAGTTAAAGTACTGTTTACAGACGTATTGCCGAAGTTGTGATTGCTTGCGATAAAAATTGGGTGTTTTTCTAATTGTAAATCTACTAGTTCCGCTGTGAAAATAGCAATTACAGCATTTGTTCCGAAAGACACATGTTGAGATGTCCCGAATATTACGTATAATAGAACAGGAAAGAACGACGTGTACAAACCATAAGCAGGGGTCAATGATGCTAAAAGTCCAAAGGCCAGTCCCTGTGGAAAATGAAGGCATGCCGCTGAGATTCCACTTGCGATGTCATTTACGATATACTCCTTAAGTTTGTATGTTTTGATTACCCTCAATATAGGAAATAGTGATAAAATGAAAGATCCCATTGCAGAAATGGTACATTTGTCTTTAATTTTATGTTGGATTGGTTTAGATGAAGGCGGTGGCTTGCCGTATAACTCGTAGAGTTCTGATTGTGTTTGTATTGATCTAGATAACTTTATGGTGGAGGACGCCATCGCTTTACTCATTCTTTAATACCTAAAAAATAAACATTGTGAAATATGTTGTCTGATAGTCAATTGTAATTATGTACAGAAGTTAAAAGAATTAAAAGCCACATAAATAATAAAATCCACATTGCATTATTGCTACGATATACGGTAATAAATACTTAAAAGCCACCAAAATATAAAATCCATATTGCCACAATCTACAATAACTATATACTATAGAGCTAGAAAAAAACTACAATCCGCATTGCATTATTGCTACTATCTACAGTCACAAAAATACTAAAATCTACATTGCAATAAAGCTACAATCTGCAGTCACAAAAATACTAAAATGCACATTGCATTATTGCTACAATCTACAGTCACAAAAATACTTAAATCTACATTGAAATAAAGCTACAATCTATAGTCACAAAAATACTAAAATGCACATTGCATTATTGCTACAATCTACAGTTACAAAAATACTTAAATCTACATTGCAATAAAGCTACAATCTATAGTCACAAAAATACTAAAATGCACATTGCTACAATCTACAGTCACAAAAATACTTAAATCTTCATTGCAATAATGCTACAATCTAGAGTCACAAAAATACTACTGCATTATTGCTACAATCTACATTCACAAAAAATTAACTCCACGGACCTTATTCACAAAGCATCCATAAATTCCGCAATTGCGAAAAGTTTACGGACCGTTTGCGGAGATTTTACGCAACCAATCCGCAATTTTTACGTCGTATTCACAAAAGCTCCATTAACTTTGCGTAATTTACGGAACGTTTCCGCAACACTTTCGCAAGTCGTTTTGACGTAAATCTATGGTGAAATGTT
>JAULBM010295963.1:0-25821 GCA_032357055.1 Geukensia granosissima | reverse complement strand
AATTTGTCTCAGAAGTGTTTCAAATTTTTGTCAAAATCCGACATTTTTGGCTATGTCTTTGAAACAGCTGTAAAATCCGCTTCTCAACTTTTTGTTTTATGTTAATCGGATGACGTTCCCGTTTTCTTGTCGGCGCTCCATAAATTAAGTCATTTGCATGTTGGAACCATTTGATACGATTAATGGCTTCCTCAACGGTTGCTGGTCTTGAGGTCGCTGTATGTAGACCAGCCTCTTTGTCTATACAGCCTTAACATATTTTCCAAATTACTTATGAATGCATGAGGTCGTCTACTAAATCACAATAAGCTTTGGTTCCAAAGAAAAACCAATGTCTGCACAATTTTCTATTTTTTCACCTTGGTTTTGCCTTGAACTCATAAATTGGATTTGCAATGTCTCTGGAAGGTCTTTAAAATTAAACCGTTTTATCCAATTTCCGTATGAGTTCAAAATAATCTATTTATTCATTCGGTCTACCAGATAGTATAGAAATCACCTGTCTTACCCTGCAAAAACCAACAAAGTTGATCTTTTCGTTCCGTGGTAGTCCACGATAAACGATCAGCGTACCGTTGAAACTTAATATAAAAAGTTTTCCCAGCTTGATGAACCATCATATGTTAGACCTTTAAATGCGTCAAGGATTTAGATGTCATCCTATCTTTGCTTGGATGGTATAACATTTCCATAGTCCAATCTAATAAAATCTGATAATCTAAGTGGAGATGGTGATCTAGATGTGTGTCGCCTGTCGCGTCACTGATGGGATGGGTTATACACAGGTGGAGGACGCATAATAAAAATATACTAATATATACTACAAACACTAGTGAATGTAGTTTATTAATAATATTTTTTTCACGAGTACTGTACCTGTGGGCCCATAGCGACAGTTCGGTAATAAAACAATACTAAAAATATACTACATACACTAGTGTATGTAGTTTATTTAGTACATTATTAAGCGTTCTGCACCTGTGGGCCTATAACGACGGTTCGGTGAACTTGTAGGAGTCAATGTTAACGACGACTTGGTGGTCTTGCTGGTGATATTGGTCAAAGTGGCGTTGGTTGTACTGTAGCTGGTTGGCTGTTTTTTAGTTATTCTTTGTAAAATTTGATCTGGTGACAGGTCACGTGAATAATCACGTTTTTTATCATCAAAACATAAGTGTGGTCTGTTTGACATCTTAATGAATTAACGTGTAGGTACTAACGTCTTGATTTTCTCTGATTGCAATGTGTTTTACGTGATAAATCACAAGCATAGCCTTCATCTTTATCCTGTTGCACTGGTGACATAAATTTGATATCAAAAGTTGTATTTCAAGGATATTGGTGTTCTCCGACTTGCAATCTAATTAAAATTAGATCTCCTCTCTTCTTTTTAATTTATTTTTATTTTCGCGCCGCGGGAGATCTTAGGACATCTCATCCGAGTTCACGTCGTAGATCAAATTTAAGATAGCCAATCAGCGACGCCTCGCTGCTGCGAAGGCAATTTGCCTATCGTAACTCTATTTCTAAAGGTATTCATAATGACCCCTGACATGAATTCAGATGGAATGTTCTTAGATCTCCCACGACACAACAAAAGAAAAAAAAAAGAAAAAAGGGGGAGCAAGTGTGGATATCTAATTTAATTAGGTTGAGCACAACCACTGTTTGAGACATGAACTGCAGATATCCTCAGTGGTATGGAACTTGGTTACTTAGGGCCCAACCATGGTTCCATGCACCAACCAAATGTATTGGGGTGTCTAGACAAAGAGTCCAGTCTCTTATGACCAATGGAGACACCTTAGGATTTCATACACCATGTACACAGACTGAGGTTTGCCTGTCTTTGACTACATGATGTGGGTTTCACTTATAAGGATGCATTTAGTTTTTTAAAAAACATAGGATGTCTAAGTAATCAAAATAAAAAATTTGGGGCCAAAATCAGGCATCATTATATCTACAAATGTAAATTTGCATTTCGGGGCCTTTTACAGCTTTCGTTATGGTATGGACTCTGGTTTATTGTTGAAGTCCATAATGGGACCTGTAGAAGTTAAAATTCTACTGTGACTTGGTGGGTGGCTGTCTCATGGACAATCATGCCACATCTCCTATTTTTATATTTAAATGTTAAATCAATACTGTTGGTTATTAAAGTTTAGTTTAAATGTCGTTTTTGTACACCACTGTCCTAGCTTAGGTGGAGGGTTGATTACTCACAAACATTTTTAAACCCGCCACATACCATTGTACTTTATGTGCCTGTCCCAGGCCGGGAACCTGTAATCCGTTGGATATCGTTGTTTTATGTTTAAGTGTTACATGTTTTACATTGTTAAATTAATAGGATAATAGTTGTTACATTTGAATATCATCACATTTTGTTTACAACTTTTTTTGCATAATTGAATGCCTTATTGCAACCTGTAAAAGCTTAAAATTTACACGTTTCAGATAGCTATATTCTAGACAATCATACCACATCTTCTTTTTCTATACATACCAAGCCATCGGGACATGTCATTGTGCATTTACTGCCGACATGAAACTGATCCGTACATTGATAAAGACCGGTAAATACATCATCAGGAGGAGGACATGTTATTGGAACACATGATTCTCCATGCCATAAGCCATCCTCTCCACATTCTAACTTGTAAATCCGTCTGTTAAATCAATAGATTATTTACAATAGCTGTAGATAATTAAGTTTGATTGTTGTCTTAAATTCGGTAATTAGCATGCAATTTGACGTGTGCAATTGTCATAAAATCGGAAGATAAGATCTCATCCTATACAGCAGTATTCTACCCTTTTGAGTTTTTTTTAACTATCTGCATTAACTTATTGAGTTTTGGCACATTTCGTCGATGTTTCCATTACATCTTTCCTTTTAAAAAACAGTATTCCTTGAAATACTTGTTATAACAATTTATCCCTGTTTTGGCATCAAGCTTACTACAGTGTTTTCTGTGTCAGTGTTTTTATTATCAATAATTACTCAAGAGAATCCCAAATTATTCTGTAATGTTTGGATTTTTTTCTCAAAATGTTGCAGTTCAAAACCTTTCTTTAATTTTTACACTTTATTCTTGTTATTCCTTATGTTATTCATTTTTTCATCGCCAAAACGGTTCCAAACATTTTACACTGAGGAACAATTAATAAAATTGAGTTATTCATTGCCACAGTATCATTTTACAACCATTCTCAAGCTAAAGTGCTTTATATCCGTAGACCACCACATAAATGCGAATGAAGCGCCTAATTAATGCTAATAATGCGTACGTAGTACAAGCCATTTTACCTGATAGCTGTTTTGCCTTCTATTCGAAACTCCTTCTCACATTTAAATTTGCAGACTTTTCCGAGTAAATGATATCCTCGTTTGCATGCTTTTGTCATCAGTCTCGAATTAGGTGTAAGTGAAGGCGCTTTACAATGAATTTGACAAAAAGCATTTGGCAATGACCAAGTCCCATCAGCGTCGCATTGAATGGTGGATACATCACCTGTTAAAAGTATTAGCAGAGGTCAACGATCTCAGGCAAAAAACAGATCATAATGACCAAAAATTTCATAGATAATTCTTTACCGAATATAAAATACTGAACAACCCTTAGGACGTTTAACGTGATTGATTTTTGATTGTTAACTATTTAAAGTCCAACAGCAAATAAAAACAAGTTTAACAAAATGATCGAAAGTAGGATGAGATGGAACTCAACAGGGCGACGGTTTTTGATTGCCACTAAAAATAGCTAAAAGGATTTAAGGATCAGACAGAAATCGTTTAGTCGGGTGACTGACACGATCATGGCCAACAAAATGAAAATGGGGACAAACACAGAACATACAATACTTCACTGAAAACTAAAGCTGGAGTGACAGAAAGCCTACAAAAATCAAGGTGAGTTCAGGTGCTCCAGAAGGGTAAGCAAATCCTGCTCTACTAGTGGCACCCGTCGTGTAGCTAGTAATGGATATAAACAAAACATTTAGGCTTTCTTAGCGGCATAAACCTTCTCTTTTTTCGAAAACGCCAAAGGTGTCTGTTACGATTAGGGAGTTATATGTAAAGTTTGTGGTCTTTTTAACTCTTATATTTATATAATAACGGTGTTTTGTCACGATTGTAAAATAATATAATTTAACTCGTGTACACAAATATATCAAGCTAAGATATTTTACTAAATATAAAAATGAAAAAAAACCACTATGAAGTTATTGTTTTCACTACACATTGAACAATATAAACATAACCTGTATGTAGCATTTAGAGATAAAATTAAAATAGTATCATCCTTGTTGAAATTAATATGTATACTGTTAGCAAAGGAAAGAAAAGCGAGTGAATTTGAGATAAAACAGGAAAAAAAACGGCCTGGATAGAGTCGAACAATTTAGTGAGGTTTAACTGGGTGCAGACTGACAACTGAGAATGAGCTGCTATATGACGTCTTTCGTGCTTAGAACGTAGCATTCTCTAAACACATGGTGTCTTAAATGTCTTCATCTGAACGGATTGTGAATATATACTACTACACAACGAACGGATAATGAATGTTAACTCCCACACAACGAACGGATTGTGAATGTATACTGGCACACAATCCAGGGCGCAAAAAATAGTGCCTATTATTCCCCCGACTTAATCTGTTTGAATGGGAGGTTGCAACCTCCCATTCGAACAAATTGTGTCGGGGGGATAATAGGCACTATTTTTTGCGTCCTGGATTGTGTTGTGCAACCTCCCATTCAAACAGATTGTGTCGGGGGATTAATAGGCACAATTTTTTGCGTCCTGGATTGTGTGCTAGTATAATTGAGTATCCATACATTCCGCTCGAGCCAACGGACGCCCAATTGCAGGATTCACTAGCAGACGGAGAATGTTAAATGACATATTAGTTCACATAATGAGAGACTTCGGAATATATTGCACAGAATAGTTGTCCGTTCCACTGGATATGTAGCAGTTTTTGATAAAATTAAAATAAATAGAATCACCCTTGTTGAAGCCAGTGGTAATCTCTTTCCTGCTGTTAAGTGCTAGGTGCCTGAAAGCGTCTTTCAAGATAAAGATAGCAATAAAAGCACAATACACTTGTATTTGTACATGGTTTATTCGAATCATGTTATTTTGTCACAATCGTTGACTGCTGTCGATAAAACTTTAAGATATATAAAATCTAAGACCCCGACATCCGAGGATAAGATTTCTATCATTATCTGACGAGGCTTGCCGAGTAAGAGAACGATAGAAATCTTACCTGAGGGTGTCTGAGATTTTCTGTATTGTGCTTTCGGTGGTGTTTGATTTTTTTTCTCACATTTTATATGGTAAATGCACACAACACTCGCTGAATGCCATTGTTGCCATTATGTAACGTAACTGACAATAAGCGCGTACAAAGGTTTGCGCTTTAAAAATTCGGAATGTTACACAATTTAAATACCACAATAAACGTTTTTAATTCAACATTTATATTATAATAACCTTTAATAATTCTCCGAATGAATTAAAATCACAATTTAATCGATATTATGATAACTATCCATGAAAAGTGAATTTGGCGGGAATAAATACGTGAAAATGGTCTTCCATCCACCTCGTGTAAGACAGAGAAATCTCGATCCGTGATAACCATGGATACCATTGTCCCGAATGTGAGAATACATGTTTCCAAATAATGGTGCAGAGCACAAAAGTAAATAAATTTCTACCCTGTAATTTTGCTGGCATCTTGCAATTAAAATGACATTTCTTGCCAAACCGGAATCCATCTGGACAGGATACACTTGCATATGGAATATAGGGTTCTCCACAGTTAACCGGAACACAAGACAAAGGGGAGTAACTCTGCCACGACCCATTTATGCAGATGAACTCATTTACAGCTCCATCTAATTTATATCTTAAATGGAAAGTATAACCATTATCATTCAACTAGGCTACTTAATTGCATGACCTGCATTAAACATCGGCTTTACATATGTGATGAAGTCACCGGTTCACTTATACAGAAATCTAGTCGCTTGTGAAATATTCATCAAAATAATGATTGGCCTGTTTTAATGAAAATGAAAAAAATATGGGGTAAACGTCAGAGAGACTGCACTTCAACCACAAGGGACACAGAGGAATTTACAAGCAAGCTTGGTGAGATTCGTGATGATAAAACATCAAGCGTCTCAACACGAGATGTCATCAAACACACTATGTCTGACGATTAAATACTTTGTTGTCAATAAACTTGAAGAAAGATGAGATAGGTGCAATGCCAAATTTGCTAATATTTGTGTAATAATGCGATCTGTATATTAATGTCTGTACCAACAAAAATCAAGTTATGTCTTGACTTCACCGTCGAACTTGTATCACTTGTGGATTTTTAGTTTAAGTTTGTTTAACGGAACGGTGAGATCCCTTTTTAAAATTTTTTCTCTTTTTAGGTCGATAAATTGTACACTGTATTTCATCATTTTCTGTCAAAATTTATGTTACACGTTTTGATGAAGAGCCATCATAACAATATGACGTCATGGTGAATGTGGTTCATATTTTGTATGCTTGAATTATTTAATGTCTTCTTCATATATTCACCTATTACCAAAATAAGGTCAAACATTGATGAGCCTTACCCTTGTTTGCAGGTTATTTCACACATATTACCATCTCTGTATCCATTACAAGCTGCAACTCCATGTTTGATACGTAAATGTCCACAAGAAGATCTGGTACATGACCTGGTGATACATCTAGAAGTGTGTGGATCGTACACTTCCGTCGGAGTGCATGACGACAGTGTAACTGGATCTAGGTAATTAGAAGATCTCAAACGCACACCTGCTATACTTATTCTTGGGGAAGAAAATCGAATACGGATACCTTGACGTAAATGGAAAATATATTACAATTAGTAATACGTTAACATTGATTGATTACCGCTTAATGTCTAGTTTCATTTCAGAAAGTAGCATTCTCTAAACACGGGTGTCTTTAATGTCTACGTCCGGACGGATTGTGAATTTATACACCCATACAATGATGTGCTCTTCTTTTAGGGGACTAGTACCTCCAAAATCATATTTAGTGCCTATTATATCCCTGGTATAATCTTTATGAAGCGGATTTTGAGTATTTATACATTCCGCTAAAACCAGCGGCCGCCAAATAGCAGGGTTCAACTAGCAGGCGGGAGAATGTAAAATGACATATAAATAAACATAAGGAGAGACTTCGAAATATATTGGACGAATAGTTGTCCGTTCCATTGGATTTGTCTATCTAATATGATTTCATTACCCCTTGTACTATATTTGGATCTCTTACTATCTATTTCATGGTGTTAATGCTACCGAAGAAAGGTATATCTAACAGATGCGCATACAGCATTTAAAAATTCACTATAGTTTATTAATGCAACAATGGTAGACTTGTATTTTGACACGACTGAGTCGTTGCCTCTGCTGGTTGATCAGAGTTCACTCGGATATTTTTAAGTCTAGTAATCAGATTTGTCTTCCATGATTTTTTTAAAAAAAATTTGCTGTATTTGTTTGAAGTTTAAACCACTGTAAATCCGGATTTAAAAGAAACGTATTGGTCATATTGCTCGATTTCTATTTCGATTCGTTTGGAATTGAGTACTTTTTAACTATGCTTGATTCTCCGACTTCCTAGGTTTTGTTTTATTTACTTGTACTGATGAGAGGTTCTCCTGAAATGCGCATATACCATATCAAAATTTACTCATGCAACATTGGTAAACTTGTATATAAAACCTAAATACTAATTTGCGTAAAAGTACAACCAGATTCAAGCAAAATATCTAACCAATATTCCCATAAATTACACGTAAAACCCCGATTTGAATTCTGACGCGAGAAAAAATTAAATTCTTTCTATGACTTACATAACATCATTTTCATGAATTGTTTATTTAAAAAATTAGGTTTTTTTTATAAAAACAAATAATAGTTAGGTTCTTTGCGTTTTAAAACCAAAGTTTCACGCATTTAGTCAGCAGTAACATTTATATTTAGCGGTAATCATTAGTCTGGTCATTTTTAGATCTCGTTTGATGTTGAAAGGGAAATAACTAATATTTATTAATCAAAATACACCCAATCTAAATGATTGTTAGTCGATTCTATAATTTAATCTTTTGAAATAATTCTACCCATGTTGCAACTATCAGGATTCAAATAAATATATGATAATTAAACAGTCATCAAATCACAGAATATTCAGGAAATTCTGAGTCTATTAGAATTATTGAAAATTAAAAATTAAGGCAAACTTTATAAATACCTTTTGTTAAAAAGAATGGCAATGTAAGGTCATGTACAATTGGTATCTTAATTGGATTATGCAGACAGGAAATAGAATGTAGCTCCGGAGATATCGATTTTGTTGTGTTTTCATTCGTTAGTAATTCAACGCGGATCGTCTGCTTCTTGTTCAGTTCATCGACTCCATCAGATCCCAAATGGATAATAATCTCAGTAGCAACTTTTGGTTTCGAAAAGAAAACCTAAAATGATTGTTTTATGTAAATACAAATAATTTGTAGATTATAATTACAAACTGAAAAACTTTATTTTGACATTTGTTTTCATTTGTAATGTTGTCTTTAGTGTGGTGATTGACATTTTAGTATTGGAGGTGCACCCATAAACTATTTGAGGTAATTTAGAGCTTGTCTTGAAATATCAATTTGCGCATCTTGGTGCCCTCATGTCAACAGGTATATAGTTCAAATTACATCTATGTTCATTACATCTTACTAAACGATTAAAAAAAAAAGGAAAAATAGACCATAGAATCATTTATTTCTAAAATAATAGATGAAATACATTTTATCTGTTATTGCTTTTGATAATAATCATACTCTGCATTTCGAAACATGGCCAAACGTTTCTTATCATGACGTCGTATTGCAGATGGTATAAGAAAGCCAAATTTCTTTACTCCTTACCTCTATCCAATAATTGTCCTCTTTCCCATTGCTCAGACAAGGATTCCAGTATTCTTTTGGAACCGTATTACTTACACATCTCTACCAAAATTTCAATATCAAGTAAATGGTTCAATACAATGATATTAAAATTATAGTTCTACTTGTTGACTTCTATTGAAAGATAAATTTATTAGATATACTTTGTGGATAAGTGAATAAATTTATTTATTTCTGGTCATGTGGGGAGGTTTTAATGAATAGATTTTTCTGGAAGTCAAAATGCTATTTGAGGTTATGGGTTTCCCTTGGAGACATTTCTACTACAAGGCTTTAAATTTCAGGTCATTTTCTCAGACAACGAACAGCATACCCGTTAGATTTAGATTTGGCTTCCCATTTCGATTTTTTTTGGAATTGAGTGCTTCCTTTGCTATATTTGAATCTTTGACTTCCTATGTTTCGGTTCTAATCCTACTGATGAGAGGTTACTCCTTGAAATGTTCATATAGCATACTTAAATTTTCTATATTTATTTAAAATTTGAAATTTTGAATTCAGGATTAATATTGTTTCGGTCAAGTTAAACTTAAGTAAAAATGGCTACGCAAAATTGAAAATCGAAAATTTGGTTGTTAAGTTAAGAAATTTATTTAGTATGTTTATACCACTTACTACTGACTGTGTTATTTATTCTAAGTATGAAATGATATTTCCTCTTATCTAACGTGTTGATAAACAAAAGTTTTCCGGTGATGGGCTATAGAATGGTGGGATAATGTTTAAGTTCAATTATGATAGCATAATGTTTTGGTAAAATATGCCCTTTCAAACACTAAAGTGTACACAAAAAATGGATACGTGTCGTTACGGTTACAAAAATATTTACGCGAGTTGTTCACTTCCTGTGAAATTGAGGAATATCCTGCGAACAGCTGTTTACCTTTTTCCGCATGAAGGTTGTTATCCCTTTAGGTTGACCTTTAATCATGGAATGACTTATACCTGATTGGAAAATTGACAATGCGGTGGGTGTTTTTAAAGGAGCAAGAGCTGCTTACTCGTCAGGACTACCTGAGTTTAACCATGTTTTTGGTAGGATCCACATTGTTCATAGATGCATGTGTCAGTTCTCGATATTGCCGTGTCTGTTGTCTTGTCCGCTTTTTTCTTGTCCTTACGTTTTTTTCTAAAAAGGGTAATTATTTGGCCCAGCTAAACTTGCTGTTATAAATAAAATGTTGTCTACCATCCAACAAGCGGTTTTGAAAAAGTTTCAACGGAGAAGAAAAAGACGTCAAAAACCGTGTTTTTATATAAAAGAGTTTTCCGGGGAATTTGCTTTTTGGAGAACTTGTTTTCTAAGGAACTCACTAGCGACACCTTTATCTACCTGTTTGAACAATGAAATAACATTTTAACAATGAGTACATTTCTTCTAACCTATTTTAAGGCATTTTGCTCTGCGTAGAAACAGAGTACGATTGAAAGTAGATTTGCAATTAAAATGGTATTTTGCATCCCTTAAGAACGACTGCATAACAAAAATCCTCCAAAATAAAAGAAAACAGACTAATAGCTTAAATCTTAAGACTTATTCCCTACTCTAAAAAAATTTAAAAAGAAAAATATCTAATTAACTATATTTATGACCTTATATTTTGTTATAGATATATTTGATATTTTACCGGTGATCATTGAACAACAAGAAGACATTTCACTCATTTATTGCACTTACTTGGTTACGTGATGGAATCCCAAGAAGTAATGTTTCAGGACAGGATAAATCTTGAAATTTTGGGTTAGCTGTAGCCGAGACGGCCCACTGGTCTTCATACCCGGGTGGGGTATAGTAACCACAGTCTGTCACACTGTAAGGCTTCTCGGACTCCTCACAAATGCCATCACCGTCATGAATAAAACAATGACTTGGTTCACCTAGAAATATTATAATCTCTTACAAAGGGCATGAGTGGTGGTTTTAAAGGTAAATGGATTTACAAAAAAGAAGATGCATATAATAAAATATTTTTATACGAGTTTATATGACGATCTTGGATATCTTCCAATAGTGTGAGAAATTTCGTCTTTTCTCAAATGAAAAGAAGCAGACCGAGGAAATAGAATTATTCACACAGGGAACATGTTATATAAGAACCCTTTTCCGTTTTGGCGTTAGATTTGTTTATTTTTCAAAGTAAACACCATCTCGTATCTGGTTTTTATGCTTTTTTACGTTCAACCATAACTACTAACAGAATAAAACTGTGAAACAGTTAGGCAATGTTTCCAAGATGCTTTCGTATCTTATTTAAAAATAAGTTGGTGCATATAGCGAACTTGCCTTCACATTTGAAAAATTCTTCTAACTGACAGTTTACATCACAGCCGTCGCCATCAAATGTGTTTTCATCGTCACATTGTTCATCACTAAAAGCAAAAAACAAAATATACTTTGTACTATTCCTGAGATTGTAATGTTTTGCAAACTTGATAATGTTTCTGTAAATAATATCATTTCAAATAAATGAGAATCTTGTATTAGGATCAGTTTTCAGAATCCTGATTTAATTTTTATACAATAATATTGTGTTTTCCGTCTAATGTGCCAAAATAAGCCCCCAGGTTTGAAGGCATAATGCACGACCCGGAGGGGAGTGCATAATGCCTTCTAACTTTGAACATATTTTGGCATATTACACAGATTACACAATATTATTGTTATTATGACTCTGAATGTTTACTTCATTGTAAATCCAAGTGAGAAATTATCACATGATTTTTTAAAGACCGTCTTTTGCAGGCATATTACATGGATAAGCGTTTAATATGCATAAGTATATTATATCAACACTATCTGTCCTTTGAAAAAATATGTAAAAATAGTATCAATGAAATTCTAAAGAAAGATTCTTACATGAAGAGTAATATTGTTATTTGTTCCTGTACATAATGTTCTGATATTACAGTGTGTATTAATACATATAATAATATTATTTTACAAACCAGCATTAAATGTGATGCATCTAGAGTTTTATTGTAAGAGCCTTTCAGGAACTCTTATATTACAATTTTACTAAACAATAAACCTATATGAAATGAATACAAATATTACTATTACAGACAATGAATACAACTGTCTTGCATTTAATGCATTCATATTTAACAACCTACTTAACCAGTAATGATGAATAACTCAGTTCACCAAAAGTGCCTTTGCTGTTACCAATTGAGGAAAAAAAAGTTTTTGTTTATGGTATTATCTTGTTGGTCTTTATAATGTATTCATATATATTGGCTTATCCCATTTTGTTTAACATTTCATTTTTCTCTCGTTTCTTTTTCTGATTTGTCGTGACTTACCTGTTTATCTTTCCATCCCCACAGAACGATTGTCCCCTCCAATACTCCACAGTAGGCGATGCTACACTCTCATGATTTCCTCTGATTACTGACACATTATATCTGTATGTGATGTTTGGTTCTATGTCTCTGCAAAACGTGTTGTAAGTATTAAGTTAACATGTATAACGTTGTTATCGATAGACCGGTTTATGTTTTAAACGTTGTCATTGGTGATAGGGACAAAAATTGAAAAAGCCAATATGCATATAAACACACAAAACTAAACACAAAGGAAAAGTACTCGTAAAAGCAATGTCTACCTGAATACACGTGCCAACGACAAGGAAAGTAATCATTAGCTTTATCAAATAAAATATCACACAAAATCACATCTAAATATACAAATAAACTATAAGGCTCAATTTTTAAATTTGGACAATGGCGACTATTATTTTGTTGTAATGGTAGAACAATGTTAAAAATGCACAAAATTGGTTCAAAATAATGATTCGTGATATGGTTAAGAAATATTTTAAATTCAATCTGGCAACAAGAGCGAATACCAACCATGTTCATGGGAAGAGCGAAGATTTGTTACGCTTCAAAATGTAGTAGTATCCAAGAGGGTATGGCAAAGTTAATCTAATTAACTAAAAGGAATTCGAAGATACCAAAGGGGCAGGCAGAAATCGTTAAGTGGGTAGACAGACAAGACCATGGCCAACAAAATGAAACGAAAGACAAACATGGAACACACAACACTAAACTGAAAACTAAAGCTGGAGTAACACGAACCCTACAAAAACAGGGTGAGTTCAGGTGCTCCGGAAGGGTAAGCAACTCCTGCTTCACAAATGGCTCACGTAGATAGATAACATGAACATATTCGTGGGAATTGGACATGAATTCCACAACCTATTTTTATGTCAAAATGTTAGCATTATACATCTTCGATAAAATATATTTCAACTTTCTTTATTAATAATCAAGACAGAAAAAAAACGAAAATGATGTTATCAATTTGTCAAGTTAAATTATATAGATAGCTTTCTATATTTATTAAAAATCTTGCTTCTAATCTTGAATGGGTTTTACGTTAATAACATCATTATTCTGTCTCTTAGTTTATACATTTGTCTCCTGTCATATTTCATAATTGACTGCGGCTTGTTTATACAGTCATCTTCGGTATATATATATTTGTGAAAATGACCTCATGTTACAGATTGTATGCCATGTGTCTGAGAGTATTGAATAAGTATGCCATGTGTCTGAGAGAATAAAACATGAAATCTGACAAGCATCAATGCCTGTCAATATTTTGACGTTCAAATAAATCATTAAAATAATCTCTATACATTTCCATTTCGTCTTTCATGTTTGAACACCCCACCCCCTTTCCCAATTGTTGACTTCCCTGTTTTTATAAGAATAGAACGACTTTAACTTTCTTTCCTTCTGCGACTCGGCTCGGATCTTGCTCAGACAAATTATGATTGCATACAAAAACAGTTTCATTCAAATTGGTTAAGCTTCTTGCTATGTAGTCTCATTTCTAGTAGATGTGATATTTTTTCGTGATTTAATGCAAACACTTTTCCAGAGTTTGAAGCAGATATAACAATATGTTAATGACAGATTCAAACTATGCATGATTCGATTAGACCTCTCTGCCCTAAAATGTGAACGAACGACTAGTGTCTTTCAATTTCTGCTATAACGTCTTCTCTTGTTAGATGAAGAATACAGTAAACGTTCATCCTGTCTTTATTGATGACATTGTCCCGGGGCAAGGAGACGCATCTCGTTGTGAACGCACAATCGTGATCTCTTCTTAAAAGCATAAATAAGCATTAGCAAAAATGAAGGGTCTTGTATGCCAGCTTTCCTATCAGCAATGACCATTTCAAAGGTCGACTTATTGTCCTATTCGCAGTCATCAGTGACCCACATCAACGAATCGAATGATTTTTTATCGTGCTCTTTGCACTTTTGCAAGGTTTTAAAGCGGGATTCACGCTCACATGGTCAATAGCTTCAAAATCTTCTCCTTCGCCTCCTGCAACACTTTTAGTGCAATTCAAACACGTTCTTTTGACAAATATATTGCGTTTTGTTTTTGGCCCGTCTTAAACAACTTGGTGTAAAGTTGTACATTAAAACCTGCATAGTTACTGAATTGTCGATTATGCACACGAAGGTTATATCATCTCAGTTACTTTTTTCGATTTCAAGATCTCGAGATAAGGTTTAGGATTATTTTTAAGTACTTATAATGAGCATGATCAGAAAGTTTTCTATATATATTTGTTCTTTTATTCAAATTGAAAGCCAGGTTTGAGAGCAATTCATTTGCAGTATTTGGAATTACTTCAACTAATTTTGTGTTAATTTTAAGACTTTATCCGAAGCAATCGTTAGCGGTTCGATCCATGGTCCAATTGAACCACTCTGTGTCACGTAACTGGAACAATTTTTTCTTCGTGGAAATTGACAAGGACTTTCGAACTTCATTTGAACGTTATTTCCACCAATAATTAAATTATTGATTCAACATTTAACTAAGTGAAATTCATGAAATAGAAACAACAATTTTACAGAAAGAGTTTTCTTTTCTCCCGTTTCTTTCACACTTTACGTACAATGGTCAAATAAAATGCATTTTTTTATAACATTTTTCTCTTATGACCATTTTTAAACTGTTTTTTAGCATAATGTGAAGTTCCAAAATGCATGCACTTACGAGAAACAACTACATATTGTGTTAAAAGATGGAATTGGGCATTCTTCAATTTATATTTAAATATATTGTTGATTCTTGAATAAGCTCGATATTTTCTGATAAGCATATGGTTTAATATCTCTTGGAGTCTTCCATTTTCAGTTATATTAGTTGAATAGGCTGTTGAATAGAAAGTGGCGTCATAATGACATCGTAGTGCATGATTTTTACCTCAAAAAGTTAATATTCTCTAATTCCAATTATAATACTTTACTTTTGACCATATTATAAAGAGTTAAAATACTTTCGTATATTTTGGGTCAATAATATGCCTTATGCATTATGATATAGTGTAATGGTGGACTGTATCCTAGTTGCTTAATTAATATTTGCGCCAAGACTTAGTTAAACATTTTTTTTTATTTAAGGTAATTATGTGAAACGATTTTTAAATCGTTACAATGTCCTTTCTTATATCAATGCTGACAGTTAATAGCCGCAATGATCTGTATGGGTTATTCACGAGTTGGGCTTATTTTACCAGATGTCCTAAACATGGGCGCCTCTAGTTGTACTTGCCACAAATTTCAAAGTAATATACTATCTTCCTTTTGCATTCCAATACTGAGCGCCTGTATTGCTAGGTTGCTCTTATTAGAGCCGAGAATACAGCGTTGTTTAGGGAAAATATTGGGAAAGGGTGTGTCGAAATGCTTTATCAGTTATATGAAAAATAAAATGAACGGATGCTGTTCTTTTACTTCAAGGATATTGAAAATTTTTAAAAAATTTTAACGAATACATCACTTTTTTTATCTTTTGAGTTACTTAATCTAAATTTGTGTCAATTTCAGGGCTTTATCCGAGGCAATTTAGCGTTTCGATCCATGGTGTAATTGTACCACTCTGTGTCACATAACTGGAAAAATGTTTCTACATGGAAAATGACAAGGATTTTCGACATTCATTTGAACGTTATTTCCACCAATAATTAAATTATTGATTCAACATTAAACTTAGTGAAATTCATGAAATAGAAACAACCATTTTACAGAAAGAGATTATTTTTGTGCCGTTTCTCTCACACTTTACGTACAATGGTCAAATAAAATGCATTTTTGATAATTTTTTTCTCTTATGACCATTTTTAAACTGCTAATTTTAAGCACATTGTGAAGTGCCAAAATGCATGCACTTACGAGAAACAACTACATACTTTGTTAAAAATGGAATTGGGCATTCTTCAATTTATATTTAAATGTTTTGTTGTTCCTTGAATAAGCTCGATATTTTCTGATAGGAACTATGGTTTAATATAACTTGGAACCTCCATTTTCAGTAATGTTAGTTGAATGGGCTATTGAATAGAAATTGACGTCATAATGACATCATAGTGCATGATTTTGAACTCAAATAGTAAATTTTCTTTAATTCCAATTATACTTTACTTTTCCCCATTTCATATGGAGTTAAAATACTTTCGTATGTTGGGCCAAGAATAGGCGTTATGCATTTTAATAAAGTGTTATGGTGGACTGTTTCCAAGTTGCTTAATTGATATTTCCGCCACAAAAAGACTTAGTTTAATCTTTTTTAAATTTAAGATAATTATGTGAAATGATTTCAAAATCGTTTCGATGCCCTTTCTTATATCAAAGCTGACAGTTAATAGCTGCAATGACCTGTATGGTTATTCATGAGGTGGGCCTATTTTACCAGATGACTTAAACATTGTCGCCTCTAATTATACTTGCCACACACTTCAAAGTAATGTACTATCTTCCTTTTGTATTTTAATACTGAGCGCCTGTATTGCTAGGTTGCTCTTTCAATTATAACAAAATTCACTTTTATTTGATAAACGGCGTCGTGATCCATGATGATGAGTGGGTTCACATATATGCACACAGGATCAAGGTTGGGGGAATACTGGGAAAAGAGGTATCGAAATGCTTATCAGTTATGTGAAAACCAAAATGAACGGACATTTAATAAGCTTTTCTGTTCTTTAACTTCAAGGATATTGCAAATTATTTAAAACTGTCAACGAATACATTATAACCTTTTACGACTTATTTTTTTTTATAATTTTTAAAATTGGGAGCCTTTAATTATATAATTAACTAAAATCTACATCATTTTGATGCATCATTTGAAATGTAACGGAATTTCCAGGCTCCGTAATATCATTTGTTGATATCTCTTCCGACCTAAGTCGAGGAAAATAATGAAACATTCTACTAATGAAAGCGGTCTCAGTAAAGATTTTCAGTCATGCAACTCAAGAAGAATCTGTCGTGAAACTTGATAAAAACGATGTTGGTGAAGCATTGTCTGAAATTCATCAATTGAGAAAAAATATGGCTAACATAAAAATGTGGTTTTTTAACACCACTGTCTTTCCAACACCTAGCTTTATTACAGCAAAAAAATTAACTGAGCAGTACATTGTATATAAGTTAATGTTGAGATTAAAAAGCTCAACTAATGCTAATTTCAGATGGATCAATTATGTCTAATCTGTATTTAATGAATCTGGTTTTAATTACATATTTGGTTATCAATTTTCGTGTGTTGATAATGACCTCGTGTTACACATTGTATGCCATGTGTCTGAGAGTATTGAATAAAACTTGAAATCTGACAAAATTCAATGCCCGTCAATATTTTGACGTTCGTATAAATCATCAAAATCATCTCGATACATTATTATTTCGTCTTTCAATGTTTGAATACTCCCCTTTTGTTGACTTCCCTGTTTTATAAGAATTGAATGATTTTTTTCTTCTGCCACTCGACTCTGATCTTGCTAAAGGGAAATTTATCAACAGACAAATTATGATTGCATATAAAAACAGTTTCATCCAAAACGGTTAAACTTCTTGCTCTCTGTAAGTCTTGTTTCATCCAAAGGTATATGTCGTCTCATTTCTAGTAGATGTGGTATTTTTTCGTCGAATCGTGATCTAATGCAAACAAATTTTTGAGTTTGAAGCTGATATAACAATATGATATTGACAGATTCAAACAATGTTTCAATCTTAATTCGATTATAGCTCTCTGCCCTAAAGTGTGAACAAATGACTAGTGTCTTTCAATTTTCTGCTATATCGTCTTCTCCTTTTCGATGAAGAATACAGTAAACATCCATTCTATCTTTATTTATGACTGGGCCTGGGTGGCCGAGTGGTCTAGGTAGTTGATTTAAACTTACCTGTACAGATCACCGTATCCTATCACCTGTACGTCGTGAGTTCGCGCCTGGGTTTATACCATACAAAAACGGGTTGTGTTTAACTTGCATCGCACGTGATAAGGTTTGTCAGTTACCTTCCCAAGGTCGGTGGTTCTCTCCGGGTACTCCGGCTTCCTCCACCACTAAAACAGACCCCCGCGATATGACTGAAATATTGATGAAAGTGGCGTTAAACCCCAATCAAAAAAAAAAATCAGTTCTGATCAAACAATAGTACATATACAATTCCTTACTGGTTAAACAGAAGTTCACATGCAATTTCTTACACTTTCGGTTAAACAAAGATTCACATTAATGTTTTGGTTAAATAATAGTTTACATACGATTCCTTACAATTTTGGTTAAACAATAGTACATTTATAATTTTGAAACAATTGTTTACATTTAATTCCTCACAGTTTTAGTTAAATATTAGTTCACATACAGTTTTGTTTAAATGATCGTTAACATGCAATTTCTTACAGTTCTGGTTAAATAATAGTTCACATAAACTTTATCCTTTTGGTGATTACAAAAGTTCACTTAGATTTTTTTACACATGTAGTTTAGGTCAAACAATAGTTCACCTACAATCCCTTACATTTTTGGTTGATTAACAGTTCATGCACAATTCCATACATTTTTGATAAACAATAGTTCACTTACAATTCCTTGTATTTTTGGTAATACAATAGTTCACATACAATCCCAGACAGTTTTTATTAAATAATAGTTCATATTAAATTCCTTACAGTTTTGGTTAAAAATTAGTTTACATACAATTACTTACAGATTTAATTAACAATAGTTCACATATAATTACTAAAAGTTTTGGTTTAACAATATTTCACATAAATTCCCTAGAGTTTTTGCAACCTGTAATTTCTTGCAATTTTGGTTTAACAAAAGCTAACATACAATTTGCTACAGATTGAAATAATAATCCACCTACAATTCCGTACAGTTTTGGTTAAACAATAGTTCAAATAAATTCCCTACAGTTTTGGTTTTTAAAAAAAAAAAACATTGGACAAGTGGTATGAGCTGAGGGTACAAAATATTTTTAATAATTTCCAAAAGTGATATTAAAGGAAAGAAAGTGTGAACTGCAAAAATGTTCTGCTTATTATGCCCTACACATTGAGGGCAATCAAGAGAAAGGCCCCTAGCTACCACCCAAAAGTCCTTGACAACCACCATATATTTTTGAAGTAAGAAGGCTATGAGTAGTTTTGAAATGGCATTTTTGATATTGGAACTATTTGTATCCTTTGTGCAATCAGCAAAATTCATTAGCAACCACTTGTTTTATTATTATGATTATTATTTATATTTTCTTTCATCCGTCAGTTTTCAATATAATTTTCGAAGAAACTTCTTGTGCTCCTTTTGGAACTTTATGGATCACTTATGAACTGTTGAAAACGAAAAACCCTGGCAGATGAATTTTTTTTTGTTACATAGATATCTTCTTGAAAAAGAATGTAAACATTCAGGGAAAAACCTTAATTTTTTCTGTGCCTCTTTTAATTCCAGTGTAGAAAACCCATGCGATAAATCAAAAGAGCGTAATCCAAAGAGACAGAAACTAAAAGATTAAACGTAAACAAAAGGAACAGAAGCTTGGAATCCACGAAGTCCTTTACAACACGGGATTAGGATCAGGTGCTCAGAGGGGTAAGCATTCCCTATCCTGCTTGCAACACACGTCGTGGAATCCTAAATGTCAAATCCGGGTTATCGTCAGTCCGAGAAGAGATTAACTTAACTTTTTTTTGTATTACCGGTAACAGGTCCATAACTAGTTTCGATACACTGATACCATATGGATTAACCAATTCGTGATGGCGACCATAAAATTTTAGGAAGAGCGATTTCAACCTTGATTGGATGTATCCTAGTTGTAGTAATTCATGCGACAACTGCAATGCTCTCTTATGAAAATCCTGATACTTGGAACAGGCACGAGATTATCAAATCAACTGCGAAACATAAACCCCGTAGGAAGGGGAAGCAGGAATATTGCCACATAAATATGGGAAGTTTACAACAGGAAAGTTCAAGTCATCCCGTTTGTCGTGAATCTTAGAAACAGAGGAATTGTATGATCATTGTCATCTTTCCATCACCACAACTAAGGATAATGTTCCTTTATAGAAGTTTAAGATTACCTTTTTATGTGCGGCTTTAAGAAATGTAAATCACCTCTGTTTTTCTTGTGGTTGGAGTGCATTCTCTCTGACATTTACCCCATATTTCTTTTCATTTTCACATCTATCTCTTTTTTTGACGTTCATTAAACTTCACTAAGATATGACGTATACGTTCTCCTCAAAATCAAATGACAGCCATTCTTCTTCGTCATTTTCTTTTAAACCATGAAATAAAAGACTTAAAATATTGATTTATATTTGACTACTCTAACTTCGATATTAAGTTTCCGTTAATTTTTACAAGATTTCTGAAGATCTTCCTTTAAGCCGCTAACTTTTTGACTCCAGTTTTACTACTTCAAGATCGTTGTACGCAATAAATCGTAGTTTTTTGTTTTTGTTTCGGGTTTCATACTTCTTAACATTGTCCTCAAAAGACTTTGAAATAATTTTGTGTCTGGATTTCATGCATCTCTGATACCAATTTCGATCAGCATCTTGGCAATGAAGATCCCTTGATTCTCGCAGTTCCTTTAAACAAACTTATCCACAAGGGAAACAAGTTCGGCGTTGTAGTCAAGACATTAAAACTTGTTTTGTTGGTATATATTTAAAATACCAAATTACCTATGTTTAACAAATATGAATAATGTTCGTAAAAGCTATATACTGATCGCATCATTACACATTTATACTGTAGCGCAAAAGTGGTTTCCAAATACTACTCTATTTCTATGTCGAGGATGCCAATATTCTCTATTTTTCACTAGACCAGTTTCAATGAGATGAAGACCAGCAATTATCTAGACTGGATACTACTGACACCGGTGATGCTAGATCACTGGGACAGTCAAACAAAATTAAAGCAAGATTAGCAAGCTAATCTTGAATAAACGGGGCTTTTGGTTTGCAAGATTAGAACTCTAATCTTGAAGGAACAAGCTTTTATTATAATTTGGTATTTAAGCACTGATTTAGTACTTATTCCTTATCACTTAACATAGGCCAATGGAAATAATAACCTCCAAATTCAATATCCAACAATTTCCAACAAATACTAACAATACAATGGTTGAAGGGGGAAATATCTATTCTTTGACAATCGAGTCCGTGTATAATTAGCACAGCTTCTCTCGTGCGTTTAATAGAGCATCATATATATGAGCACTACCATTGGAGGAAAACACTCCAATAAAAGGTAGAAAAACGCATCAACCACACTCGAGAAGTGAGATCAAGTGAAGAGGTACCAGCGGACTGTCTTGTAGAGAATAGGATCTATCTAACAATCAATTAGCCTCCTGTTTGGACAGACAAGAGTGTCTAATATCTTATGAGATAGTCAATTGAACCATACAACTGTGGACAACTAAGAACCAAACACTGGGACATGGGAAATAACTCTAATAAAAAGTAAAATATGATGTGAGCAAAATACTATATTATATAAAAGAATTCAATCAATAAACAATTTTTCATTAACTATCTCAAACTACATGTACATTTGTTTAATTATTATCTAACAAATACAACAAATTATAAACGTCTTTCTTGTAACTTGTAGTTTATTCAAGATTTTACTCTGAATATTCTGGAAAACACAGAAATTCAGGAAACTTAACTATTTTATTTATTTAATGCCTTTTTATTCCATTTAACCAGGGGTTTAAAGCTTTATTGAATATTTTCTCTACAGTGTCATGAAAACAATGACCTGCAGGATACTTATACAAAATAAATGAAAAATGTGAAGTTTTCTCTGATCTACAGGAAAACACTGTAGAAAATCAGGATATCCCTATGTCCAATACTTAACAAGTCCTAACTAAACTCTAAAAATGGCCAGGGGTTGGGTGGGGAATATAACTTTATTCATTCTGACACAAGGGAGAAAAATTTGGTTAACATCTGATTAAACAGTAATAACTATTTAAAATATCAGATATTAAAAGTTTCCCAAAAAGGTGTGCAAATTTTGACTGACCTGAACTAACAGTAATGGCCCAGAAATGTCAGAAAATATAACAGTTCTACAAAAATCAGTCTTATCTATAGACCAAAAAGATAAAATGACTGAAAACTTTAACCAATTTAGTTACAAAACAGAAGGTTTTGTAAGAACTGTGTCAAAAAGTACTTAAAACTTGTAAATTCTTAACATGATGACTGACCGGCTATAAAGAAGTAGCGTTTCCACAGAGCGAACCAGTAGAAAAGAGCCCTGTAAACAGAAAAAATCCCTTTTTATACCCAAACGGGGTAACCGCCGGTTTTTCCCTAACAACGAACGGGGAAACGGACAACGAAGGGAATCTAGAAACGTTAAAATCGTCATCAGTTCTGGAAGCGAATTAATCCCTTCAAAAAGAGAAATACAACATTCAGTGTTGCACGGAATATAAAAATCATTTATATACAAAATACAATAAGATTCCGTGACTTTCTTATTCAATAAAGTTAATAAAATAAAGTTACAAACGAGTATTCCATACTCGACCTCAAGGTTATAATTATTATAATGCTCAAACGTCTTACACAAATGTCACATGACGTAATTTACATACACATATTGCAAAACGAAAGTACACAACTAAACGTAAACAGCGTTGCAAAGTTTTCCAATAAAACTGCTAATTAAAAGAGCTAATCAACTACAAACTGGAATAAATTGTTTACGGAGGATTTCTGAACTTTGCTTAAACAGGTGAGAAAACTCGGCATCTCTAAATTGTGCCGCAAATCGTAAAATTCCAATGACAATCAATAACGATCTAGAATCACATGACACATGTGCATGACGTGGGTGCATGTCCAGCAAAATCCATTTTCTTACATATGATTTAATTAATTATGAAAATTTTATAAATTTTTATTACCCCGGTTTCCGTTTCGATACAAAAATTATGAAAATACAGGATATTGAAAATTTCAGATGTTTTCAGTTTTTCTTTATTTCGTATTGTAGTGAATTCTTATGCCAAGACTATAAATGGAATTATATATGGCTTCAGATAAGTCCAAGAAACATGCTTAAATGTTGTTCACCTCCATATTTTATGAAAAGTTTACCCCTAGGAAATTCAATTGAATCTATTTTAATACCAGTAATGTACATTAAAAAAACATATGTCAAAAAAAATAATGACAGTTGCTAGAAAATCTTTCAATGAAATATAATTACTGAGTAAACAGCTTATATTCCGGACTTCTTGACGAATTTTTTATGGAATTTGCAAAATATAGATTTTTTCAACTTGCTTGGAAGTTGTCTTTACTAAACTTTTCAGTACTCCTATTATCTAAAGCAATGGTTTTTTTGCATAAATCTATTCCAAATGTTATTAAATGAATTACTTTTAATTTCATTGTGTTTAAAAATGATTTAATTTCAGAAATGACAAATTTTCTTAGAAATATTAGCTGTATCCGGCATTTTGACTATGAATCGAAGGGAATAGTTATGCATAACATAACAACTCAAACTTTCTTAATTTTGGATACTTTTTTTTCATATATATGTTATCTGGAATTTAATAGTAGCAAGTGATACTTCGATTTATTTTCAAGAAATTCGATTTAAGTAAGTATAGGGAAAAGTCTTGCAAGTTTTCATATAATATTTTTGTTGTCCATCTTATATTGAAATATTCTGTAAAATGGAAAGTTTAAGCAGTTCAGACTTCACATTTTAGCTGAATTGTTTCAAAAACGGTTGAATTGAACCGTGTAAAGTCTTCCTCTTTGAGCATTTTATTTCTTTGAATTAATCAATATATCTGAGAGACGGGCAAGAGGTCCTACATATACCTCTTCGTTTTTATATAAATAATGAAAAACTAGATTTTGCAAATCATAATCTGATTATATTCCATATATGGTGAACTTTAGTATAATGTATTCAACGAGTTACCTTTCATCCGCAGCATTTTAAAAAAAAATACAAATCCATGATCTAAACATAGTAGAAGATGTAATCAAATCCAAACAAACCAAAATTCGAAGCACAGTCATTCTACTACTTGTTAAACATTTTATAGATTTATACATTTGAAGTCCAATGTTACAATTTGTTGCAGTTTTTGTTGTTTTTTTTCTGACAAACGCGTTGAAATTATTCAAAGTAGAAAGGAAGCAAGTTCGTTGCAATCTTACAGAGTACATGTTTTACAACAGGTAACAAAATAGCACATTATGACATCCCCACTTTTCTTATTGTAACAATTTTTTTTTTTTTACAATTTTCAGGCCACAACTGGAATACGTTTAGTGTTGTCCATTTTGATCAGTTTATTTTACAGCTTTTATTTGTTTAATTTTAATTTATTCTTATTTATTTTTAGTATTGTCTTTGTCTCCAGTCAACATTCACATTGTTCAGAACTGGTACATTCCATTAAATCTTCTATTTTATCAATCTTTTTTCTAATTGCGTGTAAAGTTTCTGAAATTTTAGCCGAAACCAAATGACTGACATACTGGTCGTTGAAGTCAGAATCTTCACTGCAGCTGCAGACCCAAATAAGTTGTGAATTACAAAAATCACACAAATCGCCTTAAAACATATTGCTTTCGAGGAAAAGATATTTCGTGGCAGATAAAGAAAAAAACATCTCTTTCGCTGTACATTTTTGTGCAGAGACAACATCGCGCAAAATATAAACATTTGTTTTCATATTAGTAAGTTTTAAAAAGACTTTGCCTGAAGACAGTATTAGTTACTGTCTATAAACTTCACTTCATGGAATGCCTTTTTCAAAATTAAAAGGTGTTATCATTTTTTAATCTCAATTCAATTTAAATCTCTTGGCGGGGTTTTACATAGATCCCTGTAGAATGCCCATAGAGAAACATATAACTGAAAATGTAATTGAAAAATGTCTTTCTCATCTCATTGCATACATTTATACAAGTAAATGGTCGTTACATATTATTCTCTTTTGAAAATTTGGTATTTTAGAAGACACAAAAATTACAATGGAGAATTTCCAACCTAAAACCGTTTTATGTGCATGAAGGGCATCTGGTGAGGGTAGTGCTTTTATTTTTATATTTTTGTGGACGACTCACTGGGTTCTACTTTTTGACAAAAAAAAATACTCCTACGATAAATGTTTGAAATTTAAAAAAAAACATTCTATTGAGTATGGTTTACAGACAGTAGAGTTGCCCAAGAGCTGTTTAGCGATATATATGGAATAAACAGTGTAAAATGTACAAAATGTTCAATAAATTTTAACACTCCAAAGTAAATGGCAACCAAGTTCTCCAAACATTAAGGGGCATTGGTAGCCGAATGGTCTAGGTACTTGATTTAAACTTCCCTGTACAGATTACTGTATCCTATCACCTATACGGCGTGAGTTCGCGCCTGGGTTTGTACCATACAAAAACGGGTTG
>JAULBM010295952.1:0-15256 GCA_032357055.1 Geukensia granosissima | reverse complement strand
TCTGTGTTTTCTTCTGGGCTTCATCTTGGGGTCAGATTTAGCTAATTACCAGAAATCATAATTAGGCTATTGTAACCAGTATTGAAAAGAACATAAAGTTTATGTTGTCTTATCGGAACTTTAAAGGGATCAAATTACTGCTTTATAGCATCTACCCCCACCGTTTTCATCCCAGTTTGATTAAAGAAAATAATTGAAATACATATATTACAGTAAATGATTTTGTTAGAAACCGTTTAGCCAATTGGTATAATATTGCAAGAATAATAAATAATTGATCCTCTACAAACTGTTTGGATATTCGGACATTCTAGTTGGTCACTGGGAACTGATAGTTTCCAGTAAAGATAACAGCCCTTTTATTTATTCTTCTTGCTAGTAGCCTGGAAGGTATAATAAACAAAAACAAAAAAAACTATAAACAAAATAAATAATTGGCAAAAAATTATCTAAAAAAAAACATCACCAACCATCTACCAATTGGTATGACAAAATCGTCCATTGACTCTCTATTCGATTTATTGCCTATGAATGGATATTTGTATCAATTTTGCTATTTTGTCTATTATTTAATAATTGTAAGATAAAACAATAACTTTTATCAGCAGAACTGATCACCAAGATGAGATCAAATATATTTCAGCATGATATAAATCGACCTTTTCTCCCGAAGGATGTCCACTGCTCTATTTAAAAATAACAAGGTTTTCAAAAAAAAATTGTAAAAGTGTTTAATACCTTCTTTATTGAAACAAAATAATAAGAAAAAATGGTTAGTCTGTGTGCTTGTTTACAAATTATATGCATTTGCAAATAAGGCGGTAAAATGATTTCTCTTGATTTTTCAGTGATCTCTTTTGTAAACTCCAAGAAGAAATAACAAAAACATTTGTGAAACCATTAAATGACATTTTTAGTGTTTTTAATGGAATTGTGAAAAGAAAAGTGGGGATCACTAGGTCAAAAATATTAGTACTATTAAATGGATAAAATCCAAGAAATTTGACAAAAACGGCTGAATATGAGCACTGAAAATCATAAGAAGAGTTGCACTTGAATTGCAATTTGTGTTTTTATATTATTCGTCTCACGCAAATAAAACGTATGAAAATATTAATCATATAGTTTATTCACAGGGCAATCTGTAAAATTTCTGAACGTGAATAACTTGATTTTAAAAAACTGTGGAATTCCACTTGAAACATCATTGGAACTTGTCATCCTGGTGATCGATACAGGTTCCTAGGAGCCTCTAATTATGTTACTTCTTGAGTAGTGACAATCTGCAGATATATAAATGCTTTGTTTTTTTCAGATACAGATAACAACGCTAAGTGTTTCCATTAGTCTAAGCTCATCTGTAATACTAGTCTGCTTGTTTACGCCAAAAATGTATATTATTGTCTTCCATCCCGCCAAAAATGTTCGAAAGCTCACCATGAATTCAGCCAGCACAAAGAAACCACAGCTTACTACTAGTTCAGTTCTAAATAGCAACAACTATGGTTAGTATTTATTTAGTTATTACAAAAAATATTTTATTTGTATTTGGTTTTTTAAAGTTAATTACAAAATAAATAGATGAATATTTAAAGACAATATCACACAGAAACAACGTCATACTAAAACCTTACAAAGGTTAAACACAAAGTTATTGGAGGTACAACAACACCACAATAAAATATACCAACTCACATTTTGTCGAAAACAGAAACACAATTATGTACAAAGACAAAAAAAATATAAAAAGAACCGAATATGGGTTTCTTTCCGTGAATTGCTTAAAACAGTAATATCGGTTTTTATGTTTCTGCAGTTTATGAATCAAATTTGACGTGAATTTTACAAATTAAACACAAGATTGTATTTTAATTCTTGACGACCGTTTTCTATTAAACACGTTCCTCACGTTATTGGACTATCTGTTGCCAAAACTTGAAATACAGCATTTTGTCGAATAAAATTTTTGTCAGTGTAGATTTTCCCAAGCGGGATATTGCTCTGGTGTGTAGTTATAAGTAATAACATAAAAGAATTTTTTAAACTTCTCGTCATCTTAACAAGTTAATGAAAATTCTAATCATCTGAACATGAATAAATCAACATTGGTAATTTTGATTATACATGTTAATAGAGTCTCAGTTTTATTCGTCAAACAAACGACAATAGCAAACACATAATATGAAAAAAGAGTTTTGAATGGGTAAGGTTTGATTACATAAAAAATCAAACTCTTGGAGCATTTCCAGTTTCGATTCAACTACGTTCCACACTAATTAGTTTAGTGATGAACGTAGTTACGGAACGGAAACGATCACTGTCCGGAGTTTGATAAAAAATAAGTCTTGGAAGAATATGATAACGTTAGGGATGTAACAGTTCAGAAAGTATATTTCCGTAATAACTTTGTTCTTTTGATCCCCGAGAGCAAAGCTGTATTGCAATACATGGATTTAATTCAAGTTTTCGTGTTTTATAACAATTAAAATCAAAGAGAGAAGTCTCGATTGCTTTCAAATTTATAATTAAGACATTAATTTCAAAAAGATAGTGATTATGACGCAAACGAAAAAGTGAATACTGAGTAAATTTAAAGAATTTAACAATACTAAGTTTCTTTCAGTGGTATAATTAAGTTCCATAAGACAGTCGATTTCAATTAACGCCTAACAATATAATTTATTTTCATCAAGTAATTACGTTTTTGTTTGGTGCTTTCACAGTGGGAGATATTGTGAAAACGTTTCCAATCAATTGTTTAGTCTATAAATAGCCGAGTTTCTGTCTCACTGTATTTCCTTTGAAAAAAATGTAATTAGTCGTCGATACAAATTGTACTTTTATTACAATGTTCGTTCAAATATTTGTCTAAAATCAATAGAATGTGCTAGCCTAATTCCAATGTTTTCAAAAGAATGACTATCAATTTGCAAAAGAGCAGCCTATAAGACGCACGTGTACCAGTTACAATGGGAGCAAAATATTTTGAAGAGCAAATAAATCACGGTTCTACACCATTTTCGTCATTACTGCGACCAAAGTCACTGAAGACATGACATATAGTATTAGATAGGTTGGTAACAGACCTTAGGGCTACAATATAAGTATCCATTCAGGGGCTCTGTTGAGGGATGGACAGAAATATCTTAGTCCGACGGTCTGAAACTAACTAGTCGAGAACTTACCTCTGGTGACTGTTACGTTTACGATATTTTCTTTTCAATTTTGGAAATCAGTTTTAGTAAGCATTATTTATTTGGCCAATTTGAATACTTGATTAATATTGCCCATTAGGAACATATTTTAACACAAATTTTTGAAAATTGCTTAATTTCAAATGTAATATCAGTCAAATTTGAAAATTGTTTTATTTGTCATAAATGTCACTTGTTTTAGCCCCGTAAAAATTTGGTGTCACAAAATTATCTCATATGCGTATTTCCTAGACCACAACAGCTCATGAGGCAAACAAAACCAGCTATTTTGCTTGAAACACACAAATAAACTAAATTATTATGATTTCATTGGATGTTTTAATCAGATACATACAAGGTAAGTGTTATATGACTTGTAAAATTAGGCAATTTTTCCAAAATCGGGATGAAGTGGAGGTAGGCATTTTTGCCAAAACGCTCGAGCTCCTGTAGGAATGAGATAGGTGCGCAAGATAAGGAACCCCTCCCCCCAAATCATTATTGTTTTCTCATAGGTTAGAAATTGCGTCGTCGTCCAAACCTACGGTTTAACTTCATATTAAATTTTTTGCGAACTCAAATACCTTTCTCAGATCTTAATGGATTTTCATGAAATCCGCTAAGAAAATGATGCAGATATATGATCGACAGTTTTTTGTTGAAATATTATTTTTTTATATTCTGCGTGTCTAAGATAGTTGTTTGTTATGAAAAAATGACATTCAGACGTTTTTTTTAAAAGAGTTGATTTCATGGAACCGTTTTTTAAGAATCGTATTTAATTTCCCATGTTTGACGGAAAATTGGACTCATTTCTTTTTGGCACTGATGTGTGGTTTATAAGTACCATACGTTAAAGTTATTTTATATATTTTTGAGTAATTTTTTCATACATTAATTTTATGTATTTAAATAAAAGTTGCTCCTACAGACAGAAATATATTGACCATATGTATAATTTTTAAAAATAATCTCCTCTCTTTTGACTAGTAGAATACATTTAATCTTTTTTTTTTCATATTTATGATATCAAATTATTAAACAACAACGAGAGCAGGGGAAACAACAGGTTCTGGTGAACCGTTACGATTTTTAAGTCTGAATAAAACACATCATTGTAAGGAAGAGAACATTTATTCCTTTTAATAAAAAAACTGAAAACGTAGATGAAGAGAAGGAAGACGTTGATGCCCGTTTAGGTCATTTGTTTAAGATAAGACTAAGAAAACTTAGAATATCAATCAGTTCGAAAGCGACATCTATTTTCAAAGATTCATCTATATCGCTTTCAAAAAGTAGAACATTGATAACCATATGCTAGTATTGCTTTCATTTGGAATTTTCGCTAAAGTTAAGAACAATAATCTTCCTTCATAGTATTTGATACATGTACCAATGTTACACAAGTGTCCTTACAACCAGTGGTTTATTGCTGATTCTGCCAAATGTTCCGCCAAGGCACATTCAAAGCTTTTGAATTCAATTTTAACAACTGTCTTAAGGGGTCGCCAAAAATACTGCGAAACAAACTATGCAAGAAGTGGTATGAATCTAATGTGAATGGTAAAGAGCTCCAAAAACCCATATGTACATTTTAAACTGAAGATCCCTGTCCAATTGTAACAGCATCAAATCATTTGACTTTCTACCCTCTATACATTCAAACCGCAATACTTCTTCAATCAAGATTAAACGATCTATCCATAGTTGTTTCTTAAACATCGATCCCGGTAGAACCAAAACATATTTTGCTGGACGCATTACAAATTATAAAAATGTTAGATCTGTCTACAACATATTTGCTCAGTTGGGTGAAAGAGCTTTCCAGCAGATTATTTGCATTCCAATCAAAACAAATTGTGGTCTTCTTCTCGTCGGTATATTTCTTTATTCATTTGAAATTTCTGCAGGGGCACAGAAATTGCTCAAACAGGGATATGTTGATCTTCGGTTCAAGTCAACACTCCAGAAATTTTATGGTCTACACTTCAATCGTGTATGTCTATATGGACTATCCGTTCACAGATAAAAATCAATATTTTCCCGTGAAGATGTGGAGTAATCTTACACAGGCTTTCCACTTTCTCCCTGGAGACTTTTTAGTCTTTCCCTTTCCACCAAACATGACTTCTACCGGATTGGAAAATGGAAAGAAAAGAGTTGATTACCCTTCCGGATCATTTGAGTTTACCCCCGATCTGTGGGGTTCGCATTTTTCATAGTAGTATGTTTGTTTTAGTTTAATAATACACCATGTGCCATATTCCGTCTTGTCTATGTTCTCGAGATTGCAATATCTGTTATATTTCGCTTCCTTCTTTTATTTTCTGAACCGCTTCGGTTGTGTAATAGTTGGCGTGCTCGCCTCAAGTGCGGAAGGTCGTGGGTTCGAACCCGGCCGGGTCAAACCAAAGACTTTTAAATTGGTATTGCTATGTTGCTAACCAAAGACTTTTAAATTGGTATTGCTATGTTGCTATGGAGTTAGTAAAGACCAAGCCTTGTTCTTTTTGTTTCCGTTTTACCGTTTAAATTGTTTCGATGTTGTCGTGTTTCTTTGGATTATGCACTTTTGATCTACCGCATGGGTATTCTAATTTCTACATGTTGCATTAAGGGCTTAAATAATGGCACATGTCCAAACCCTATGACAAACTCTGAAAGGCCACCTAAAATGGAATGATATTCAAATGAAACTACTATCGGCTAAATAAGTAAACAAAGAAAAACAAGTAACACTTAAACATGAAAACAACGAGATCTACAGGACTGTATGTTCAAAATTTTGGCAATATCAACAATAAAACAAATAACTTTAAACCAGAGACCACCATCCAAAAGAATAAGTTCGATGCCGGATAAGGCATTGTGATTTTAGCTCTCAAATGATTTACGTTAACATTTGATTCTTGTTGTCAGACAAAATAAATGTTTGACGCTACAAGTCAATATTTCTTTCTTACACTGGCCAAACAAAGTTCATTCTCTGGCAAGCCTTTTTTCTCATATTATACAGCTCTATGCAGAAATAAAACGTAAGACGTGGTATAATAAATAATAAATCACCCCTAATCAATCACAGAAAGGTAATTTATTGGCGAGTTATGGTCCGTTTGACCTTGCCTTGTTATTAGTCAGTCTTCCTGGCTTAATGTTTTCTGTATTCTTTTTATATTCTTGACCAAACAAAAAGTAATTTTCAATAATTATAGCTGTAAGAACAGTGACAATCAAATGATATTTTCTCAACATGACGTACGTTTGACGTTGTAAACGATGTTAAACAGAAGATTGAGAATTCCAATTTCAAGAAAATTTTAGAATCTTTCACATCAATCATTAAAACGAACATTTTCATCGTAAATAATTTAAGTATCAAAATGTGTGACAACATAAAAATACCAACTATCACATAAAACTTGGCTCTTACATGTGAAACCGTTAATACAGCAATTTATCCACTTCCTTTGCAAATGTATGAAATAAAATCTGGAAATTAAAAACCGATTTAAAAAAAACTCATGCAGTTATATCCATTTGACGGATCAACATTTTTAAATATTTTTGAAAAAAAATAATTCAGAATAAGAAGTTAATGAAAAAAGATATTCAAACAAATTCCTATGTTATTAGCAGTTGATAATACTAATTTTACATTTTTACATTTTTACAATTCTCGAAATTTGATTTGACTTTCACTACTGCAAAAAAAAGAAAAATCCTACATTGTTAGTTATTAATAATATAATATTGTACAGTCGAGCCTTGGTATGAACATTGGAGATTTAACTATAAAAACTGTAAAATCAACGGCGAACAATATAAGAATTTGTGTTTCTAACACCTAGCGTAGTCAGGTAGTGATTTTGCCGCATTCACTTAAATTAAATTGACAGAAAACACCCCATCCCTCTGCTTAATGTGACGTCATTCGTTTTACTGCACGTTCAGTTTCTTAGCATTTTTTTACTATGTGAAATGCAAAATAATTAGAGAAAATACAATAAGAAACGGCTAACAATAAAAGATCCTATGAAAGTGCAAAGTACTTAAGGGTTTACGCAGGCTTTGACAAGAAAATTCACTTGAAATTATTATTTTATACATGAATACGGATATGTTGTTCATTTTCTATGGCAACGTACTCTGCATATGGGTTTATGTTTTGTTTTGCAGACACACCGGGTGAACGTATCAAGTTGAGTGTAAATTATGACGAAAGATTTGGAGTAACCACAACAGAGAAGGAGGACCAAAATGAGAATCTGGACATGTTATAGTAAAATATACTCAACCATAATAACAAAAAGTGATAAAAACTTAAGAACTTAAGTACTTTTTTCTTAAATAAGTGATTCAAATTAAAACTCGTTAAATTCATTTATGTTTGAATTTTCCACTACCAGAAAACAGTATTTAAACATTCTAGTTGTACAATGAATTCTACATACTTTGACTTCTTATTCATTTGATCTGTTTGGAATACTAAAGAAAACAGTTGCCCGACAGTGAGCCGTATTAATCATTATTAGAAAAAAAACAGCAACTTGTTTCAAACACTTCATATCTTGTAAACTACAGGTTTATATTGTATAAAGTCAAGTAAAGCTTGGTGCATTTCACAAAACACTTTTTTATCATTAAGTATCTATATAATTCAGTGTTCAGTATGTTTTGTATAAACACTTATGTTATGGCAGTTTGGAGTTACGGTACGAAACTGATAGGTTTAGTGTGAAATATTGGAATGAGATGCATTTTGATTGTCATTTGAAGTGGTTAGTGGTATGTGTGAATATAACTGGTACAGTTAATTGGTTGTAAAAAAATTCGAAAACATTGTTCTAAGCCTACGAAACCACAGTTTTTAAAATAAAAGAAATATTTGTAACATTATGTTGTTTTTTTATCTTTTTTTATGACTTTGTATTAATCAATTTTAAGAAAAAAAGAAAGAAATGCATATTAGTTAAGTTTTGTATTGCAAGCTATGCAAGCACTGTGGAAATAGTACAATGTTTTTTGCAAATATTCCAAATGGAAATAATTTAAAAACTATCAAAAAACGTAACACTGTTTCCCTCACTTGTGAAGATCGAGATTTAAAAATGACTGTGGTGAAAAATTATGCCAATCATCATCTTAAATTACGCCTCCGACACTGAAGATGACATTTATTTGGTTCGTTATTTTGATTTTCCTCATTGCACACTTTTTAAGTGTTCATGAAGAAAAAAAGATATATGTTATGATTGCCTATGATTATACAGCCATCCAAAACGTATAAATATAACTGATCTTCCTATTTTTGGCACCTAATGTGCCTGATAAGGTTTATCCACAAAAACGCCTACACGCAGTTAGAATTGGCTTTTGAAAATTCGTTATAAACACATGTAAGATTTGTAACGCGTCTTTCTAACATATTTCAAATCTGTTCTTTTATACATGTATATTATTACTGTTTTTTCTCTTATATTGTGTGGGGTCGTTAAAAGTTCCACGTGCTCGAGTTGAATGCTTTTATTTACTTTCTTTCGAGTACTAGAATGTGTGTTTGAATGATACGGTTCATATCTTTTCAATCATGAACTGTATATTTCATTTGGTCAATGAATGTTAGTAGAATTTCGAAAGATTTTGCTTATGTTCCTAGTTACGTTCCAATGCGTGCCTGGTGGAGGAAAATCAAGAATAGCACGATAATATCAAGTTTCGATTTGGTGATATAGTCAGGGAGTTGATATACCTGTGATATTAAAAAAAGAGATTAGGTAAGATTGTCCACGAGACAGCCATCTACCAAATGACAGACAAATTTTAACTTTTACAGGTCCCATTACGATCTTCGATAATGAACCGGAGCCCATACCATAACGGAAGTTGTAAAAGGCCCCCAAAATACAAGATGTAAAACTGTTCATAAAACACAACAATCGACCTAATTTATTGGAACACGGTGAAGGAGTAACAATAAAATATTTCATCAACGACAACCATTGGACTACAGGTTCCTCACTTGGCACAGGCTTATTCAGTATGTTGGAGGTTTAACCATTTTGTTAGCGCTCAACCACCCCCTTAACTTGAACAATGGTGTCAGTTAAAACAGCAACGAAAACATACGATAAAAATAAATCGTTTGAAACTAATTTAACACTTGTGATCGACACTGAAAATTAACAACAAATACACTTAAAACTGATACGTGATACAACAAAATTATCGACCTCGAAAGGGTACTCGCCGTTGCTGTCTACTAGTTCAAAACCTAAAAGCAACCGATCAGGAAACAGAGTTTTCCTTTATTACTGTATCAATAGAACATGCCCAACTGGTTTTAAATATCATCAGAAGTAAAACTAATGGGAACGTGCATATGAAAATATATTTTCAGGAAGAAAAAAAATGTTTTAACAAAAAAAAAAAATGTTTAGTTCCGTATTAGCAATTAGCAAGAAAGTCAATATTAGTACTAAAACCATATTTAAAGATTGAAATAATAATGCTGTGACAATATCCTTTACTGATAGTTTATTACGATGAATATGACTTAGTGTATTTAGTTTAAATTCCTAGCTTTATTTACCCATTTTTATGTAAAATGTAGGATGTGATATCTTGTGTTTCATTAGATAAGTACATCCAAATTTAGATTCCATTTATGAACAAATTTAGTAAATGTTTTATCAATTTGTGGTAACGAAATCTTCACTTACTAATTTGTCAGTTATACAAAGCAAAATTTCAGGTTTTAATGAACGTAATTTTTATAAAAATCTAAAACGTCAAGGAAGGGAACATATAACCTAGGTAATGAGATATCGTCAATCTTGACGTAAATTTTGGTGTAAATTTTATCTCGAGAAAAATACAAAACTATGTCCGGAAATGGGCATTTAAGGCTACTGTTGTAGGCTTTATTCAAGGTTAATTCCGTTGTATAAATCTCGGTAGTGTATTTGTAGTAATCTGCTTTATAAACCTTAAAGATCTCACACAGTAACGGTAGGTACTGTTAAATCAGATCAGATCTAGGATCCTTGTGAAATTTGGCCATAAACTGAGATTCATAACAGTAAAGATGTAAATCTGCTAATTAAGGAGCACAATTTGTTTCCATTGAAATTCCTACGACCTGTCTATAAATTTTATATCCGAAACAGATAAAACTGTTATCAAGAAGGAAATTGACAAAATCAATCATCTCCTCACAACTCCAATAAGTACATGGTTTTATTTGTCTTTTTCGTTATGAACATTTGCTGCGCCTCCCTATTGCCAGTCTATTTTTTTATGATTAATGACAAAATTCAGAAGACCATTCTTAACTAGATTTGGGTTTCTACTGGGTCATTTTCACATATGTTGTGATTTTATTTCAGCTTAAAATAGTTCGGATTTAAGTAAAATTCATTAAATTATCACAAGGAACTTGCGCTTAACATGGCAAATAAACGTAATAACAATACCTTGCAATGTTGTCTATCGACTAAAATTTATAACCAAAGAGACTATTTTCTTTCCCGATCGTAAACTTACCTTTTCCCTAGCATTTGATTTTTGATAACTTAATATTTGATTTTCAAGAGATTCTGAATTCAGCAACCGGAAGTATATCTTACAGGAAAATTTTGTAACCACGATATCAATATTACAAGATGCTACAGTTATCCAAAACATTTTCCCGTCGATACAAAGATATCTTACGTAACTATTGTTGCGATAACAGAATAACTAATCCATCATTTTATGAAAACATTCCGGTAAAGGTCGATGCAGAAAAGTGCTAACCTAATTTTTTTAGATATTATCATGAAAATGGATGACATACTTTCCGACAGTTACTCCATAATCTTCATTTTTATGCAGAGTAATATAAAAGCATTCCATTTTTAAAAAACGAGCTGCTGAATATATAGTGCCGTTAAGCTTATTTACATAAATTGCTCGTTTAACGTTGTAGTAGTAATATTGACATTCTTGATACATTAACTAAAAGGAAGTTTTTGGTGTGTTGATTTTCATATTTGTTTTGACGATTCCATATTTTATTCGTTTGACCTACCCAGTTTGGTTACTTCTCGTATTAAGAGTTGCGGAATAACGTTATGTTCTGCAAATTTATCATTTACCTGTTTTTATCATTTACCTATTTTTGTACATTTTTATTTATTATTTATCATTCATTTTAAGTGATTCTGAATCCTTGTTTAAATCCCCATGGAATCGAGCTTCAGCATGAAATTGCCGGCTTTCGAATAGATGTCGTACGATCTCCATGACACACATCTCATTTTTGTTTCACTATTTTATACCGTTTTATATTAAGTCAACAGCGCACTATTGCCTTGTTCACCGAAGCAGAAAATTTTAAACTCACTAATTCACTATCAGAAAGTAGACATATATTTTCTACTGAAGTGTGAAGTGTGTTTATATGTTACTCTGACGGGTCATGTTACTTTTCGTTTTGATCATAAAAGTTGTCATATTATCAGTCAAAGCTAAAACCTAATAGTTTATAATGTGAAAAAATAAACGGTGAGATGAAGCATACTTATTCAAAGGATATGTTAGCGAGAACGAGGTTTTGGTCATTAGCGTAATAATGAATACTACTAAAATTTTGCTTAGGAATCATATAACAATATATTCCATTTAAAAAATTTACCGTTCCGGTGGCACATGAGCTTAGCCTAGTTTTCATAGTATTCGTGTGACTAGTTCTTCAGTTTTCTAGGCAGTATTTTGTGTAGATATATTTATCGCTCGTTTCCTTCTGTTGGCCATAGTCTTTTCTGTCCATTTATTTATATATTGACAATCCATTGATTTTGCCCTAGATAACGATACCTATTTCTTTATTTTCTTTTCATTCGGAACACTTAATTTCACTTCTTGTTTTTCTGGTGGTGCTTTTATGCTTGATTTTTAGTTGTCTGTGTGTATTTTTTGCGTTAAGTATTAATCTGCTTCTCGGAAAGATTTGTCTGTTGACTTGTCAATTGTTGTTTTCGTTTTATCTTTTAGTTTTTTTCAAATTTGTCTTGCCTCTTTTGTCTGTGCACTCCTGATCTCTCACATGGGTATTCTTTTTTATCCTTAAGTTTTCTCATGATTCCTACTTAGGTCGGAGTTTGTGAAGACATTGCAACTGAAGAAATGCGTCAGTATTAACACTTGTTGTCTTACCGTAAACAGAGGCTACCGGGAAACTTATCTCTCGTATGTCAGCAACACCTTCTAAGCATTTATTATCGTCAGAATGCTGAACAAAGGTTTAGTTGAGGGTCAGTTTAGATGATATTTTCAGACGTTTCATCCAAAAACATTAATCGGATTTTCAATTAGGTCGCTTGCTCAACTAGAAGTTCAGCTGTGTTATGCATCATAGTGGCACGGGAATAATCTTCCTGTCTGAAACTGTTGATGCAATTAGAACCAAACTTAAGATGAATGATAGTTAGATGTGCCCTACCAGAATTTTATCGGATAGAAACATGCATCGACTTAAAACATTTAAATCAGATGCAGTTTGTTTTTGTTTTTATGTTGTTTTCAAGATAATTTTCCATACCTGACTTTGGCGGCCATATCGATTAGTCGGAGGGGATGCTTGATAATAATGTGGTAGGGGACGATCTATGATCATTCCTTCGAGGTTTTGTTCCAACTGACTCGGTTTTCAGAGGCAAATGTTTGTTTATTCACATTTTTAGTGATAGCTGTTGGTTGTTTTATTTAACTCAGGTTCCAATTGGACAAGTGGTTTCAGTGGAGATGATCTTTGAATAAATGTTGAAGGACGACGAACACAAAGTAATGGAAATAGCTCAGATGATGCTTTGGGTAAAGTGACTATGCTATTTCTAACATTACATGTAAGTCTTCTTTCATTTGGGCAATAATTTTCACAACGTATTTCGGTAAGCACAAGTGAAGGGAGTATCCCGTGACTTCTTGTTCAATTTATTTTGTTTGCTTAAGTGCTATTTCTCTTATGAGTAATTGATCTTGTGACTTTTGTCACTAAACCTTTTATAATCTTATAGTGACTGAAGTTCTTGTATTATGTGATAAAGATTTTTTCTCCTTTTCATTTTGTTAAATGGATTAGAGAGTGTATATCTCGGTTAATTCGATAGGGGGTTCATATTATTATAAGTGGGGTTAAAGTTTATTTTGCGCAAATGGTATTGCCATCTTGTAGACTTAAGCTACTTTTCTTATATCCAAACCACCCTTTTGCATATCTAGACTAAAAGAAAAAAAACAATGAAAAACTGCACAGTAACAACGTGATGAACATTAACTTGAATAAAAAGAAAGGACGAGGTATGATTTGAAAGCTAGCTCAGGTAGCCACATATTTTGGTCGAATAATGCCGTTTAAGAGAACAGAGAATTTGTTATTTTGTTTTCAATTAATATAATCTATTCTAATAGGAATTTGTCATAATACGTTGGTGATGCCAAAATACTAGCTCTTAGTATAAGAAGGAGCAGCAATTCATATAGAAGTGCAACTGAATTAGACTAATAAAGAGTAAATATGTATACAACAGACACCTATTACAGTCTAACAATAAAGGATCCCAGATTTACAGAATGAAATTGAAGTGTTTGACAACACTTAAATGGTAGTATTTGATGATTTGATGACTTCATTTTTTACCCTGAACTAATGAGCTGAAAATACCTAAGTTCCCATGCAACACCCAACACAAAATAAGATTTATGTAAAAGATTTTGGTAATGACAAATTTTTTCGGATTTTTTTCTGTTTCTTCAGATTTTAAAATTGATAAAGAAAAAACTCACCAGTAAGCAGTGTTTTAAAAGATGTTCTACAAAGATGAAGATGTTATTGCCCCTAAATGCATCTTATTTATGAAATAGGAAAATATTTCTTGACAGGCGTATTCTATAAATCCTGCAAAAGGAACATTTGCATTCTGCATTATATACTGCCTTACAGAAATAAATTGGTTAAAACATTATAAATAAAAATTCTAAAGCCTAAAAAGTGTCACTGCTTGCTAATCTATACGAAGGAGTAATCGATTGGGTGCGGTACCGTTCGGTATATGCAAGAATAAATTGCACAGAGTAAAAAAGCGCTTGGTCGGTGCAGTTTATATACGGAAATCTAGCTTAAGGTTTCCGTGAAATATTTAATACTAATGAGAAATCAACGAGAAGTCAGTATGTTTGCGTACCGATTTCTTTGATTCGAATTTGTGCAGTGAAATAGTTTTATGTTTTTTATCACTGAGAAAAAGCAGAAGATTTCTCGGCGCAAGCGTTTATTTTTATTAATATAATATTGACGCATATCGTTTACGTCATATACAAACTATTACAAAAAAACCAACACGTATTAATGTAGAGGTGACCCTAACGGAAAAAAATGCGTAATTTTTATTATTATTTTATTTTTCCTGTTTTTCTCTTCTTCTGGTTTTGTTATTAAAATGCACACAACACAAAATGAAATTAAGGTCTGTTACTGTATACATAGGGATAAGAACTTTTCTGTGACAGCTGTATGACCGCTCTACGTCTAAGAACAGTTCTCATGACTTATTTTAACGACCTGTTTGGCGATAAGTTAGAGGCGGTCGTAGTACACAAATATCTATATAACCTTTTTTGAATTGATAAAATAATCAAGAATTTCGGATCAAACCAGGATTTCCTAAAAAGAGGAATGGTGCTGACAGAAAAGCTGTTTAACCAATGATAGTGAAAATATTACGGTTGGATATTGATGGATATAAAATATCCAAGTCACAGATGACAAAGGAAATGGTCACTGTAGTATAATCCCAATTCAATTATTTTACCGTTTGTGACTATCATCCATTATGGGTAACCATCCGCTTTGAAGGCGAAGAAGAGTCAGGTGTTCTAGTGGGACAGAAGTTGCTAACCCTCCCAAGAACCTGAGCACGCACTCACACAAGTTATTGAGGATTTGTCCTCTAATATTTAGATTTTTGTGTTATTGTTTATTTTATTTTACCTTTCCTAAGGTCATTATCGTGTCTGTTCTTTGT